>CM052653.1:0-49426 GCA_028533165.1 Leontopithecus rosalia | reverse complement strand
CTATGTCCTCACTCGGGGGCTGCAGTGTGGTGACCTCATGTTGATGGGCTGCACCGAGGGGGCCAGCTGAGGGTCTTGAGGTGGGAGGTCATCCTGGTCATCTGGGTGGGCACAGGGTCTCACAAGGGTCTTTATGGGAGGGGACAGAGGCTGGGAGAGGAGAGAGGACACCTTGGGGCTGGGTTTGAAGATGGAGGAGGGGCCACAGCCGAGGAGCTGGTGGCCTTTGGAAGCTGGAAAAGGCGGGAAGCGATGTCCCTGCAGCCTGCAGAGGAAGTAGCCCCGCGGACCCTCTGATGCTGGCCCAGGGAGGCCACGTCCTACCCCCGGCCTCCAGAACCACTGTGGATGTGTTTGTGTCGTTTCAAGCTCCAGGTCTGTGTGATTTGCTATGCAGCCTCAGGAAACAGCTGTGTGGACACCAGGGCCCTGCCCTGTTCCCACCTTCTGGGCTCCTGGACCCGGGCATCCGGCCTCTCACTGACCACGTGGCACTCTGCTTAGCCCTCTCCTCCTGTTGGTGTCTGTGCTGCATTCTGGTTGGTTTTCTTTCTGGTTCACCAATTCTCTCTTTGTGGTGTTTAATCCGCTGGGAGTTACTCTCTTGCTCCCTCTCTCCCTCCTCCACCCTTTCTCTATCCTTGTCTGTCTCTGTTTCTCTTTGCATTTGTGTCTCTGTCTCTCTTTCTCTGCGTCTCTGAGTCTGTCTCTCTGTGTCTCTGTCTCTGTGTCTCTGACTCTCTGTGTCTGAGTCTGTCTCTCTGCATCTGTCTCTCTCTGTGTCTCTGTGTCTCTGACTCTGTCTCTGAGTCCGTCTCTCTCTGAGTCTCTGTCTCTCTCTCTGTCTCTGACCATGTCTCTGAGTCCGTCTCTCTCTGTGTCTGTGTTTCTGACTCTCTGTCTCTGAGTCTGTCTCTCTCTGCATCTCTGTCTCTCTCTGTGTCTCTGACTCTCTGTCTCTGAGTCCTTCTCTCTCTCTGGGTCTCTGCCTCCCTGTGTCTCTCCCTTTCTGTTCTTCTCCACGACGTTCTCGTTTAACTTTCTGCCCATGTTGTGTGTGCACAGAGGGGAGAGCAGGAAGCATTTGGGCGTTTGCAGAAGGCTCGCTAGTGCCTGTGCTTCACGTGCGTCACTCCATTTAATGTAAAATAAAGCCCGTGGGGTGGAGAACATTTCTATGTTCCAGATGTGGAGATCAAGGCCCAGCAAGTCCTCTGTTGCTCACTGCGGTAGAGACGATCTCACAGCCCATCTGGGTGGTTTCCAAAGCCCTTCTCTGAAGTGTTTTCCACTTCATGTGACTGAGAAAGTTACCACGGCCCCAAACACTTGCTTCACCTGCTCAAACCAGACAGTGCTCCCACCCCATTCTGACCCTGGGGTAACAGCATTCTACAGCTTTCCCCAAGCCCACGCAAGTGAAATGTAAAAATGTGTGTGTGTGTGTCTCCCTTTTCTCCCACAGCGTGATTGTCACCTGCTGTTACTGCACAGCGATGCCAGCCCCGGCCCCGCCCCTTCAGGCCGAGGCTTCGGCCCCCAGCGTTGTCTGCAGACACTCCTGCCTGATCCCTCATGCTCGGCTGTTCCTGCTCCTTCAGGGGTTGCTCCTGAGGAGTCCCTAGCTGACTTCCCACTGCAACTCTCACCCCGGAGCTTGACCAAAGACAGCAACATCTTTCAATACTTGAATCCTTGCTCATTCTTTTTTTTGAGGTACAGTCTTGCTCTGTCCCCAGGCTGGAGCGCAGTGGCCAGATCTTGGCTCACTGCAGCCTCTGCCTCCTGGGCTCAAGTGATTCTCCTGCCTCAGCCTCCCGAGTAGCTGGGATTACTAGCGCTCACCACCACGCCCGGATAATTTTTTATTTTTAATAGAGACAGGGTTTCTCCATGTTGGTCAGGCTGGTCTCAAACTCCCGACCTCAGATGATTCTCCCACCTCGGCCTCCCACAGTGCTGAGATTACAGGTGTGAGTCACTGTGCCTGGCCTTTACTGCTTTTCCGATATGATGGGTGCACCATGGCATTCCCAGTCCTGGGTGTAGAGCAGGTGAGCGTGAGCTTCTTGGCTAAACAGCAGGACCCTAACCTCCCCTTCCATGCTTGCCAATTTCCCTTTTCTTTGCCAGAAAACATGCCTCTATTAGGCTCCATGCAATAGAAAGTCTCCACTACCATATTTGAGGGGGTGGCCTTCATAGCATCTGCAAAGCAAAGCAAAGCAACGCCTATCAACCAAGCTCTTTGGGAGGCCCAGGTGGTTGGGTTACTTGCAGTCAGGAGGCGGTGGCTCACACCTATCAACCAAGCTCTTTGGGAGGCCCAGGCGGGTGGGTCACTTGCAGTCAGGAGGCGGCTGCTCATGCCTATCAACCAAGCTCTTTGGGAGGCCCAGGCAGTTGGGTCACTTGCAGTCAGGAGGCGGTGGCTCATGCCTATCAACCAAGCACTTTGGGAGGCCCAGGTGGGTGGGTCACTTGCAGTTAGGAGTTCAAGACCAGCCTGGCCCCTACTAAAAATTTTTGTTTTAGTAGAGACAGGGTTTCACCATGCTGGCCAGGCTGGTCTCAAATTCCTGACCTCAGGTGACCTGCTCACCTCGGGTTCCCAAAGCGCTGGGATTACAGGCGTGAGCCGCCACACCCAGACTATCGGTTCTATTTCTCTGGAGACCCCTCACTACTACAGGTGGGCCTCCCCGGGCCTCAAGTTTCCACTTTTGTCCATCAGTGAGGCTGGAGGCTGCCATGGGCCGTGATCTCACACCCAGCCCTCCTGCCGCTGCCCCGACTCCTGGGGCAGCCTGTACAGGCCAGGCAGTGGCCGAGGCCCACCTTCCCCACTTGGCCTCTGTGGTTCAGCGGCTGACCTCTCAGCCCAGAAATGGAAACTTTTTCTCTTGCATAACAGAAAGTGTCACCATTAAACCCTCACTTGCCACTGGCTCCCCCAACTGGGAGGGAGTGCCCCCCTCCTTCCCCCCGGCCACTCTGGGAAACTCGCGTGCGTGGAGTCACACGGTGTTTCTCCTTTTGTGGCTGTGTGCCTTGGCGTGATGTCCTCGAGGCTCCTCCACGATGCGGCGGGTGCGGGAGCCCCTTCTGCCTGAGGCTGAGTGATCCTATCCTGCAGTGGACACAGGGCTGCTGCTTCCACCTGCCTGCTGTTGTGAATCGTGCTGCTGTGAATGTGATGCACACACGTCCATCTTTTTAAGGCTAAGAACTATTCCATAATACGGAATAATTTGGTTTTGTAGTTTAAATGGAGATAAAAACTTAAGACTTCAAACCAACCTTGGATTCTGTGGCCAAGTAGTTGGTGGATGATGGTGCCCTGTGCCTGGGGCAGGTGTCCTGCTCTCTCACAGCCCTGGCCAGCGCCCCAGCAGTGTCCCCTCTGGCCACACCCCTGGCCTGGTTTTGTAAGGCTGGACAAACACAGGGGGCCCTGACTGGCAGGTGGGGTAGCCTGACCTGGGTCGGAGGTAAGGTGAGAAAACGTGGAGGTCCACCCAAGAAGGGGAGGGACTGTCACAGTTGAGGGGGCCATGGTGACTGTGTGATCACACGGCCTCGGTCACCCTCTGGAGGACCCTCCACATCCTGAACTCTCCAGAAACTCAGGAGCCTTACCCAGAGGCGAAGTGAGGTTGGTCCACACTGGAGTCCTGACCCATGAGGGCTGAGACCTCCAGGACTCACAGTGCAGCCCCTCACGCGGCACCATCAACCGGCAGGGCCTTGGGGCTGCAATCAGGTCGCCTGCCTTGTCTCCTGCAGCCCGAGGAGCGCCCAGTGCTCACCTTCTCTCCTGCTGGGAGCCCTGCCCAGAGCCCCGCCCAATCCCATGGAGCCTGGGCTCCATCCACGCGGCCCACAGGACCTGCGTCCCCGTGCAGAGGCGTCCAGGGCAGGTGCCCTTTGGGCGGGGTGAGCGGGGAGAGCCAGGGCGCAGCTGCAGGGCCGGGCCGGCCGGAGGGCGCGCGGGGGCGGGAGGGCGCGCGGGGGCGGGAGGGCGCGGTGGGGGGGGGCGCCGCGGGGCGGGAGGGCGCGGGAAGAGCACGCGGGGCGGGAGGGCGCGGGAAGAGCACGCGGGGCGGGAGGGCGCGGGCCAGGCTCCGGGGCCCAGGCAGGGGTCGGGCCGCCTCTCAAGCGCCGGGTCCGCCGCGCCCCCCACCGCGCCTCCGCCCGCGACTGTCCGGGGAGCCCCGAGCCGGCCACACCCGGGCGCTCCTGAAGCCGCGGCGGCGGCGAGGCCGGGACGACCCGCTCGGGGCGCGTGGGTGGGGGCGGGAGCGCAGCCGGGAGGCGACACTGCGCCGGGGACGGAAAAAGTGAGTGCGCCGCGCGGGGCGGCCTAACGGGAAGGCGGGAGGCGAAGTGCTGACGGCGCCGCGTTCCCTCCGCTGCCGCCATCGGGCACGCGCGTCCCCAGCCGGCCCGGGGCAGCGGCCGCTTCCTCCCTCCCGCCCGCTTCGGCGAGTGTCGATCTGAGCTCGTGTCTTTTAAGCAAACTCTGAGTGTGTCAATCAGTTCGCGGTTTTCGTTCTGAGCCGGGGTCGGTGGCGCCACTGCGGCTCCAGGGACCCTCCCCTCGGCCTCCCGAAGAGCCGGGACCACCACACCTGGGCGCTTTTAAAATGTTTCTCTAGAGACAGCATCTCCCTTTCTTGCCCAGGCTGGTCTCAAACTCCTGGCTCAAGGGACCCTCCTGCCTCGGCCTCCCCAAGTGCTGGGATTACAGGCCACGCGCCCGGCCCTAATTAGGTTTTTAATTGTAATGGGGCCACATCAGATTGCTCCCGTGTCATTTTCACGCGGCCCTGCCTTTGGGGACAGCGAGTTGTCCTGCCCCGCGTGGGCGTCCCCTCATGGTCTCTGGTGACCTGACCCTCGGTGGGGAGCCCTGAGCCCCCTCCCTGCTCCTGCCGCCCCAGCTCTGGCAGCGGGAGACTCCAGGGTGGCTGAAGCCCCCCGGCCGGCTCTGGGCGACTTTGCGATTGCAGGGCCAGCGCCGTGAGCCGCCCCGTGTGCTCTGCCGCTGCGCACCTTTGCCGGTGTCCCCTGGGAAGTGTTTCTGCGGGGGCTCGGGTGTTGTCAGGGCAAAGGGCAAGTGCCCGCTGCCTGCCAGACAGCGCCCGCGGGCTCCAGCTTGGCTTTCCGCCAGCCCCGCCCCTGCTCCCTGCAGCCTCGCCAACAGCGCCTCCGGGTCAGAGCTCTGCCAGCCTGCTGGGTGTACTTTTAACTTGTTATTGAGAGATACTGAACACCCTTTCACTATTTTGAGAGTGTATGTATGTACATATGCGCTGCCACATGTATGTAAGACATGGACGCACATATGTACACTCGCACTGCCACATGCATGCAAGGCACGTGTGCACACGTATGTATACACACCTGCACGCAATACCTCGTGTATGTACACATGCAAATTTGCATGCACACATATATCTACACGTGTAGCGGTGTGCACACGTAGGCAAGCTCACGCTCATTTTCTCTGCGTAGAGGTGTGCCTGCTGGCATATTCGCTCTTTTGTGATGGTGCAAATATTTTCCCTCAGTTTGTTTATGATCTTTTGTGCCAAGCTAAAGTTTTTTGCTTTCCAGTGTATGGAGTTCAGTGTCTCAGGCTTTTCTTTCTTGCTCACTGATGGTTGTACTTTATTTTGGGGAACCCCTTCCCCTCCCACACTGTAAGAATGCACTCACGGTTTCTTGTGGGGTTCTTTTTTTATGCTTTTCTCTCTGCTGCATTTGGCATTTGTGCACCTGAGTCTAACTTAATACTTTTCCAAATGGCTGTCCCTGTCCCTGTGCGTTGGTTGAAAAGTCTCTCCCCGCTGTGATTTGGGTCACAGGGACTGCGCCTGTTCTGTCTCTTCTTGTGCTAATCCCACCTGTTCGTATTACAGTAAGTTTCCTCCGAGCTCATAAAGCTGAGCCCTTTTCACTTTCTTTTCATGGTTTCTTTTGGCTGTTACTTGCTTGTTAATTTTTCCATATGAGCATTCTAGTTCCAGAAATGTGGTTTTTATTGGGATGGTGTTAAATTTACAAACGGCAGAGGAAGAACCTGCATGTGTGCAGCGGCGACGCCTCGGGGCCGGGGGTCGGGGTGCCTGGAGTTCAGCCTCTGCACAGGCTTCCTGAATTTCCAGCGTGGGTTTTGCAGGCGGAGTCAAATCATCTGCAAAGACCCTGGGCCGCTTTCCCTCCGAGGCCTGATCTGCCGGATCTTGCTGGGAGTTCCCACAGCGTCCCTGATACAGGCATGGCAGTTCTGCCCCTTGCCCCCTCCGGGACCGGGCTTCAGGGAGGCAAGCACAGAATGAGCCCCTGGGAGGGGCAGTGGGTGGGTGGCTGTGGTGCCCGAGGGCCTGGCAGGGCTCCCTTCTCTGCACGGTCCCTGCTGCCAGCAGCCAAGGACCCCAGCAAGGTGATGGGGCTCAAGCAGGCGTGGTCCCGCCTCCCCCGATGCCCCCACTCTGTGTACTTGGGGAGGGACCCGCAGATGCCATGTCCTGCACAAAGCCCCTGGGCCCCTCCCTCATAGCCTGGGGGAGTCCTCTCATTGCGCTGTCGGGGCCCTGGCAGAAGGCACCACCCCTGCCTGTAGGGTCTGGCGGGCAAGGCGTCATGGGGGTGGGGAGGCTGGAGCCAGGCAGACACAGGCACAGCCACTCAAGGACGGCTGTGCCTGGCCAGGAGGCCTAAGGGCAGGGGCCATGGGACCCCCAAAAGGCTTGGACGTGGGGAGGATGGTGCCTCCACCCTGTGAAGTTGGAGGCACTTCTCACCGGAGGGCTGCATGTGTGAGTGGGGCAGGCAGGGCTGGGAGGGCCTGTGTGTTTCTGGGACGGCGAGGGAAAGGCCTGACCCACGCCAGGCTCCAGGAAGGGGCCAGCACTTTCCACATGCGGCCTCAGCCTGGCCGAAGCCCTGCCTTTCCCTGGAGACCTCCTTCCCTCCTGCCCACTGCCCCCACAGCCGCCCAACAGGACAGAACTCCTTAGCACTCGCTCATATTTAATTATAATTATAATATAACAGAACCACAGGAAGGGGGTCCCTCATCCCAGGTGCCTGCTGGCCTCCTGGAGCCTGGTGGCCCTGCCCCAGGAGTAGGGTGCAGTGTGTGGATGGGAGGGGTGCCCAGGCCACAGTGGAGTGCTCGGCCCAGGGGGTCGCCAGTACCTTCCTACCCAGGCCATGGTGGGAGCCCGGCCAAACGACTTTAGATAATCGTGTGAATGGGTGCTTAGGCTAACCCCTAGTGTGGGCAAATGGGGGGCCCTGGGTGTCAGCACCAGTTCCCCCAAACCACAGAGGTTGCCACAGCTAGGAGGGGCTCGTTAGCCCCAGCCCTGCCCCCGATCGTGGCAGCCTAGGACGTCCCTCACCTGAGTGGCGAGAGGGGCTGGGGAGGCTGGAGCGCTGGCTGGGCCTCAGTGGTCTCCAGTTCTGCCTGGCCTCTTACTGCCTCAGTTTCCCTGCCCCACAAAAGGCCTGAGGCGCTGCCTGGGCACGTGTAAGGTGGAGGGGGTTCCTGCTCCACCATCACAGCCAGGAGCTCTTGGAGCCTTCCCTGAAACTTCTCTAGGCCTGGGAGAGCAGCTGGCTCCCAGGGAGTCCCCAGCCTCGCGCACCTCCCACCCCGTGCCCAGTCTTGGGCCCTATGTCCAGGGTGTCTCAGGATGCCCCCCCGCCAAGGACACCTTGGTTGCTCCAAGGCAGTCTTCAACCAGGCCCCCAAATTCAGGCAAGGGGCTCCGGGGGTGGCAGGCAGGGCCACGGTGTCTTCAACCCCAGGCCGAAGGCAGCAGCAGCAGCAGAGATTCAGGGAGCCGGCCGCAGCCTGGACAAGCTGCAGCCGGCCCTCCCTGTAGGGGGACAATGACACCTGCTGCCTGGGCTCGCTGTGGGCATCCAGACGTGAGTCCTGAGGTGGGGCTGTGCCTGGCAGGGCTGTGCCCAGCAGGGCTGGCAGAGGTGCAGGACAGCACCCCTGTCACCCCCAGGCAGCTCAGCCCCTGGGTGCCCTGCATTGTCCTGCACGCTGCCTGCACCTCCTGAGGGAAGGAGCTGAGCCTAGGCCCGAGGTGGAGGGTCTGCAGAATGTTGGCGGCCAAGGAAGCCCGTCAGAGGGGCCAAGAGCAGTGTCCATCCTCTGGCCTCAGTGGCCGGGGACTCCGAGGGCCTTCGGCTGAGCCCCTGCGGGCGGGGGACGAGGCACCCAGCCCACTGGAGAACACGATGGTGGCGTACTCCGTCTGCTCAGGGACACAGGGCGCGGGGGGCTCCGGGGTCTTCTCTCGCCACTGGAAGTCCAACTCCCCATAGTCCACAGAGCACACAGGCACGGCTGAGGGGTCCTCCTTCATTCGGGAGAGAGGGCGGGGGAGTCAGCCCCCACAGCCCACCCCAGGAAGGAGGCCTGCTGCTCCACAGCCTGGCTGCTCACGGAGGGCTGCTTGCCCTGAGCTGTCCCATCACTGCCCTCCATGTGACCTGGGGACGCGTTGTCCCTCCTCTCTGGCTCAATGTCCTCTTCTAAAATTTCCCTGGCATTCTTGTAGGTTTAGGATTCCAAAACGTGACTTTTCAAGCTCTCTCCTCTCCAGTGTAGCCCACCCCACGCCCTCACAGGCGGCCACACACACTTGGGCTGTTCACCCCCTGAGGCTGCAGGCAGGCTGGGGCCCCAGGTCGTAGTTTTAGGGACTGAGGTTGCTGCTGGGGCTGGGAAGGCGGGGTCCTGGCCGGAATGGCCTTGGAACTGGCCGGCCATGTGCAAGACCTGCAGGCCATGTGCTTCCACCTCTGCCCCCCCTCCCCGCCCCCAGAAGGAGGGCACAAGGAGACACTCACCAGGGACTGGTCGGTGCGCTGGACTCCCACGGTCCCTGAAGACAAACACACTTGGGATCACCAGGCAGACCCTCAGCAGCACTCCCCAGGGGGAGGGTGGGGGGTCTTAGCCCAAGGGCCTTCATCGCTGGGGAGGAGAGGAAGGGTGGGGGGGGAGGCCGGAGTGAGGGCTGCCAGCAGGGTGGGGGGAGCAGGCTGAGGGGCTGGAGCAACGTTACCTTGTGCAGCCCGGGGGCAGATGGCAATCAGGACCCAGGCCAGCAGCACCAGGCTGGTCAGCAGGCCGACCACAATGCCGACCACCAGGCCTTGGAACTGGCCAGCTGGCCTGGGTGAGGGGCTGGGGGGGGCTGTGGGCACATCTGGGTTTCTCTCTGGAAGGACACAAAGGTCAGGGGTTAGGACGGGGTCAGGTTGGAGGGGCAGGGGCAGGGTGAAGGCAGACTAGAGGGGCTGGGGTGCTTCCAGAGTGAGAGGACAGGATGCCAGTCACCGTTCCCTGGGTGTGGGACGGAGCCCTGCCCTGGAGCTGTGGGGTCCCTGCCCTACCACCCTGGGCTATGTTCCTGTGCAGGAGGGGCACCCACCCCCGGCCCAGCCCAGCTGGACCCTGCTTGCCCCTGCCCGGGGCCTCCTAGGTCGCACCTGTCACCCTGAGCTCTGCTCTCGGGCTCTCTTTGATCTGCGCCTTGGGAGCCAGGGAGATGGCCCCGCAGAGGTAGGTGCCGCTGTCATTACGCCGGGCCCCGATCACGCTCATACGGAAGTCACACCCGTTAGGCAGTTTCGTGACTCGGAAGCGGCCGGGCTGGCTGCGGTCCTCAGGGAAGGCGGCCAGCTTGTCTGTCTGGTTGCTGGGGCTCATGCGGTACCAGTTCAGCACGAAGCTCTCCGATGTGTTGGCGAAGCTGCAGGTGAAGGTGGCGTTGTCCCCCTCGGCCACCACGAGCAGGGGTGGGGAGAAGGTGGGGGGGTTCCAGGCCCTGTCCCGGGAGTCTGAGAGATGGAGAGAGGTGAGGAAGGGGCTGGGTGGCCCTGCAAGGCATCCTCGGCCACCTGCCTACCTCCTTCGGGCAGCAAGGGCTCTGGAAGGGCCACCCCAGCCGGAGTGTCCTCGGTGAGTCTCTCAGGGCCTCTGCTGCCCAGGGATGGGCGCTCGAATCCATGGCAGGGCTTCTGCCCTGCACCCGGCTCTGACCTAGATCCCCCCGGTTTCCTACGGAGAGCCTTCACTCCCTTCCCTGTTGAGGCCAGTGCCCAGAAGGGGCTGTTCTGGGGCTACCCATCTCTGGCCCCTGACCCTTGGGCATCCTGGCCTGGTCCTGTCTGCACTGCTGTGGTACAGGGGAGTGTGACTGGGCTGGGTGGGTGGGGGTGCTGCCATGGAGACCCCAGCCCTGGGAGGAGTGTGGCCCCTCGTCAGGCTCATGATTCAGTCTTTGCCTCATTTCCAGGACAAGCTCAGAGCTGGGAGCCACACTCAGCTCCCAGAGACCATGTGGTGTGGACATGACTGCCCTGGGCAATGGGCGGTGGGGCCTCCACATTTTCCAGTAAGACTGTGGGGACTGGAGCTTGTAGCAAAGACACTTCAGAAACCAGACGAGCCATTGCCTCCTGTGTGGGCTCCTAAGACAAGGACCTGCTGACACATTTGCCTGCCAGGGTCAGGGCCAGGGCCTGGGAAGCCCACGCAGCAGCCGATGGGTTGCAGATCTTCTGCAGGCGGGGGCACCACACAGGCTTAAGATCCAGACCCGAGATGCTGTGCAGCAGGTGACTGTCCCTGCCTGCCCACCCACATGTCCCATGCCGCAGGGTTCCCCAAATAAGGTGCCAGCCCTGCACTGTCAGACCCGGGGGCTGTCACTCAGCCTCAGCTCTGTCCTGGGCCTGCATGGGGGCCCCCCATGTGGTGATAGAGATTCCAGGCCCTGGTTGCCATGGCTGCAGTCAGGTGGATTCCAAGGCGGGTGATGGTGATAACCCAGGGAGCAATCAGTTCAGAGGAGGACAAGAGGCCGCTGCCCTGGTGTCCCTGCAGCCAGGCTGGCCCAGGGCCTGCTGGCTGGACACCAGAGGTCAGTGGGGCTGTGCCAGCGCACATGTGACCAGGACTGACTCCTAGTGCCCACCCCACTGGGTACCTCCCGGGGGATGCACAAGGTGTCTGAAGTGGCCTCAAGGCCACACCCAGAGTGTCCCTGTTTCCTCTATACCCACGGCCTCCTGGCCGCCCAGCACTTGCCTCCTCCACCTGTGTACCTGTCCCCCAGCGTCCTGGTGGTGTGCCCAGAGGTGGCAGGGGCGGGGCTGGCTGCACCGGGGCTGCTGAGGTGAGCCCCACTCTCTGAGACCTGAGACTGCCAGTCTGCCGGCTGGCCAGGGGACGCCCCCAGCAGACGGTGGCAGGGCAGACCCGGGCATCTCTCAGCCTATCTGGAGTGGGTTTTGACCAACGGGGGCTACGGGGCAGTGTGACTCTCAGGGCCAGTGGGCAGCCAGGCCAGGGCAGCAGGACCACAGCGGGGACACCTGTCCGGCACTGGGAGACCTGACTGAATGGAGGAAGATGGGCTCCCAGCATCAGGGCCAAGCAGGCTCCCGGGAAGCAGCCTGGGGCAAGGTGGCTGCAGCTGTCACTGGGGCTAGGCTGGGACTGGGTGGAGCACAGAGCCGGGAAGCCCCGCACCCTCTGGGTTTCTGGGGATGCAGAGGGGACCACGGGCACCAACGCTGCAGGCAGCCCCTCAAGGGCTCCGCCTCCCAGGCCAGGGCTGCCATATGGCTGTCAGCACAGACAGCAGGTGAGGGACCTGTGAGCAGGGACCCTGCGTGGTTGGGAAGTGCGAGGACGCTGCTGAGGGACCCCCCCAGTGTAGGGCAAGGTGCTGGCAAGAGGGCCAAGGCTGCTGCGTGTCCACACCGCCACCTCCATGGAACCATCTGTGTGTTGTTCCTTCATTAAAAATGTAACTGCTGTCTATTTCACTGCACACATTGGTGGAGAGACCTGCTCTTGATTTGGTCTATGCTGGTTGACGATGGGCTCAACCCTTTTCCTGTCTGGCCTTGAGCCAGGACCCTGGGGTCCTGCACACCCCCCATTTTGGAATCCACCTGGGGGAGCAGGCGCAGCTGGGCCCCTTGGCCTCCCCTGCCCCCACTGACTGGCTGGGTGGGGTGGGAGCTACCTCTGTGTCTGAGGCTCAAGCAGCCCCCTCTCCCGCCTCCCCCAGCGGCTCCTAGAGAGGCCCAGTGTGGGGGGCTGAGTGGTGACTTCCAGCAGGGTCTGCCTCACCTCAGTCCTCCAGCCACCTCCTCCAGGAAGACTTCCTGGCCTCCCTTGGCGGGTAGAGTCTACTAAGAAGATGAGTATTCAGAAATGACCACTGGCTGGTCGTGGGTCGAGTTGGATTTGAGGAGTTTCTATGGGATTCCACTGTTTCCCCAGGTGCTCCCTCTTGGATCCATGTAGGATGGTGGGTTGATGGGAGAAGGCTGTGCCTTGTGCAGGTCGGGAGGGAGAGAGCCCATCCTGGGGTGTGGAACAGGCTGTGAACATCATGGGTCGTGAGGCGGGGACACTGGCTCCCGCAGAGACCCCGTCGCAGGCCGCGCTTTCCAGAAGCGCATGGAGGAAGGCGTGCCTGCCCCACGGCTGGGCTGGGCCAGAGGAACCAGACCCAGCAGCTCTGACTGCTATCCTATTAAGGACAAGGAAACTGGCTGAAGGCTGTGCCAGGGTTAAGAGAACAAGCTTTTCCCTAGAAAGCCTGGCAGGGGCGAGGAGTGGGTCTTCTGAATTCTCACAGTCGTCAGTGTGTGTGGAGGTGGGAAGGGCTGTGGGCCGAACCGAGTCCCTACACATTCCCCGTGGAGGCTCTAACCCTCGTGACCTCAGAAGGTGACCTCATGAAGAATCGGGTGATGGCAGCTGGGACTAGGTAAGATGAGGGCACTGGGCCCTGTGGGCGCTGACCCAGCTCGCCTGGTTTCCTGCACAGAGTCACCCGTGCAGAGATGAAGGCAGAGCCTGGTGGATAATTCTGGAAGACCCGGAACACAGAGGGTGGCCAGAAAACCCTCAGCCAGGAGAGGCTGAGCAGAGTCCCTGAGCTGGGGGAGCCGAGCTGGCGCAGCTCCGTCCAGCACATCCAGCCCCTGGACGGCAGAGGACAGGCTCTGTTTCTAAGCCACTTGGTCTGTGCAGCTCTAGCCGCCTAGTCCCCAAAGCACATGTGTCAATATTCTCAGTTATTGATTCTAGGTGAGGGACATTCATTGCTGTGTTTTTAAACCTTTTTGGTATATTTTTCGAAATAGCAGGTTGAAAATAATTTAAAAATCTGACTTTAAAAGTCCAGGGGCAGTGGCTCATGCCTATAATTCCAGCACTTTGGGAGGCTGAGGTGGGAGGATCGTTTGAGCCCAGGAGTCCGAGACCAGTCTGGGCAACATAGTGAGACCCCCGTCTCTACAAAAAGTAGAAGAAATTACCCTGTGTGGTGCCGTGCGTGTAGTCCCTGCTACTGCAGAAGCTGAGTGGGAGGATGGCTTGAGCCCCGGAGGTCGAGGCTACAGTGAGCCGAGATCAGACCACTGTCCAGCCTGGGTGACAGAGCAGGACCCTGTCTCTAAAAGAAATGAACAGAAAAGTGTACCAGGCTGGGCTGGGCGGTTCTCACAAATGACCCGATTTAATCCTCAGGACACAGCGTCGCCAGGAGGCCTTCTCACCTATGACCCCGAAGCCCACGGCACAGGCAGTAAGGGCCAAGTCTTGCCAAAGGCGCAGAGCTCAGGGCGCGGCTCTCATGAGCTCACGGGGGTCCCACGCTGGAGCAGAGGCTCTTCCTTACGCTCCTGCCCTTGCATATGGGTCGGCAAGCGACTGGGTTTGGGAAATCTCATACAGTATGAGGGAAACAGGCCTGAGGCGGGACGGGTGACTGCCGGATGAACAAACAGCAAATGCAGTGGGTAGTTCCGGAGGGAAAAGACACGTCCCGGAGGGAAGACCCTGCGGCCAGGGCGGCTGCGTCTGGGAGGACACACAGGACCCCAGGGTTGCCCACTGCACCGTGCGGAGTGCCCTGTGCTGAGTGTTACGCGGGGTGGGGGGAACTGAGTCTCCTCTGCACAAGCACGGGCACCTGAAGCAGGAGTGTCTGGCTGCAGACCCCGACACAGGGGAGGCTCGGCTCCCCTCCTGCCTCAGCGCTTCCTCCCCATGACGAGCGCCCCCCACACTCCTCTGGTTCCCCAATGAATGTCTCGCTGGGGTGCCTTTTGGCCACAGCATCTCCAGTTCTGAGTCCTGAGTCCTAAGTCCTGAGTGACCCACGGGCCTCCCTGAAGAGGTGGCACTGAGGCACAAAGGCAGGGCCCTGGCACCCAGGAGCAGGCACTGGGAGAGGGGCTGAGGCGGGAGCCCCCAGCACCTGCCATGGTGAAGGGGCACCAGGACCCCCAGGACGGGAGCCTTGAGGGGCGTCAGGGACCCTCGTCTTGTCCTCTCACTGGCGTCACACTCCTGTGCCCAGCAAGGCCCAGAGGGACCGTCTTGGGCTGGGCCTGAGAAAAACCGCCCTCCCCAAGCCTCTGCACACCCAGGTGCAGGCTGGCCAGGCAGAGGGTCAGCAGGCATAGAGGGTTGAGGGGTGGGTTGTGGGTGTAGATGGCCCAGGGGCACCGGCAGCCCAGGAAGAGCCTCCCCTTCTCCTCGATCTGGGAGAATGAGACCAAGACCTCTCCCAGGGAGTGCTGGAACAGGGCTTGGGAGTGCCCTGGAATCTGGGCAGAGATGCAGGTGGGGCACAGTCCCCACCTAGGAGGGTTCCTGGAGGCAGAAGAACTGTCCTCACTCAAACGGGCACCCCTTTGATATAATTAGAAAAATAAGTTCATCTAAACTTGACGTCGTAAAGCCAAGGTCAGTCCCATATGGGGCTGGTCCCATCCTTAGGAAAACTTGAGAGAATCGAGGATGCCCGGGCCGGGAGAGCCATGCGTAGACTCACCCTGGCCAAGGTGGGGGGCTCTGGGCAGCCTGACCTGCCATTCTACCGAGACACGCAGCACCCAGGACTGGCTGAGATAGGACAGAGGTCCTGCCTGCCCAGGAGCAGAGAGGGGACTTGGGCCCCAGGAGGAGTTACCTGGGCAAGGGGCAGCTCCAGGGGGTTAGGGCAGAGCTAGTCTGCCCCCCACGGCACCCTCCCGACCTGCCAGGGGCCGAGGGTGGAAGGTCCTCCCAGACCCCTGACCCCAGGACACCTGACCCCTGACCCCACCTACCTAAGAACCATCCTGGCCGCCAGCCCAGTTGTAGCACCGCCCAGACGACCGGCCAGGGCGCCCTTGGGACCTGCATGCCGGGACCAGCCCGGCCAGCGCCAGCCACTGCCTCTACTGCTCAGGCAGATGTGAGCGGAAGGGAAACTGTCCCAGGTCAGGTTGTAGGGAGGGTGCCCGCCCCTTGCTCCCGCCCCCTCTTCCTCCACCTCCATGTGGGCGGGAGTAACAGAGGCAGTGCTGGGGGAGGGGGAGAGGAGGGGTAGAACGGGGAGGAGGGTGGGGGAGGGAGAGAGACAGAGACAGAAGAGGTGGGGAGGAGGTGGGCCCGCAGTCCCCACCCTGTGGGGTCTCCCCAGCTTAGGACCACCCCCATTCTGTGTCTGTGCTCACGACTGTGGCCTCTTTCCAGAACCAGCCTGAGCTGCCCTTCTGAGGCTGTGGGATGGGGCAGGACCTCTCCCTCCCCCACTCCCCACCACCTCCCTGGGGGCCAGGCCTTTCTGCCTGGGGAAGGTGGGTAGTCCCCTCTGGGCTCAGGTTCCTGGGGCTGCAGTGAGGGGTAGGCTGGACCCCACCCCCATTCAGTCAGTGCCTCTGGGAGCCTGGGGCTGCTCATAGCGTCTGCCCTGCTGGGGGCAGGTGTCTGGCCTCAGTCCCGTCTCTGGAGCACAGGTGGCCCCACTGAGTGGCAACTGTCCATGGCCAATCCGCTCCCCTCCACCTTCCACCTTCCGGATGACCCCACAGGTGGCCTCATTTCCAGATCTTTCCACTGAGTGATGCCTCCAACAGCCTTGTGGGAGGGTGCTGGCCGTGAGGCTGACCTCCCCCTCAGCCCTGACCTTACCCCCGAGCCTGCCCTCCAGCCCAGTCCTGCCGGGGTGGGGTGGTTCGGGGGTCCAGTGCCTGGCCTGGCTGACGCCCAGCGTTTTGTGAAATGGCTTGCTCATCTTGTATTCTGCCCTGAGCGTTTCATTACAGCGAATGGAAAATAGGAGAAATGAAACTGCTGATATTAGTGATGAGATGTGTCAGGCTCATCAGCTTAAAATAACCGAAGCGAGGCTAGAAACCGCCTGACAGCTGGCGACGCCGCCTGGCTCCGAGAGGCGCTCGGCCGGGCTGTGAAGGGAAACATTAAAGACACCAAAACGGTGCAAAAAGAGCATCAAAGATGATGTCTGTGAGGCGTGGCCGTGGCGAGGAAGCTCTCGTTTAGGAACAAAGGGCCACTCCCGGGTCTCAGAGACGGGAGGCTGTGTGGGTGGCTTGGTGGGGGGCGGGGGGAGGCCAGGCTGGCCAGGTGGGCTTTTGGGGGCCCTCAGGGGAGCCTGGCAGCACCCATGATGCTGCCAGAGAGCTAAGGTGGGCCCAGCAGCTGTCTCCTGGCACACCCACCCTCATACCCCGGGGCCTGGAGAAGCGTTGGTCCATAGGCGCCTCCACAGCTGTCCGCTGCGCCCAGGCAGTAGATGAGTGGATACTTCGTCCCGCCGACTGTGCTTGGCCTGAAAGCAGATTCTGCACAGACCCTCTGCTGCCCCGAGGCCTCAGGGGTGTCCACCCTCTGCTAAGTGCTCAGCCTCTGCTCCGGTGTTGGAATGGGCCTTCCTCCAGGTTCTGAGCTGTGTGGGACAAAGCTGTCGTCTGAGGCCTGGGAATGCCGCTGTGTGTGCTGACAGGGACCTAGAGCCCGAGAGGTGGGCTTGGAGATGGGGGATGCCATCAGACCGCGAGGGGGCCTCGTCACCACCAAGGCCCTGCCCCCAAAATCTCACCTGCAAGTGCTTGGACTCGTGTCTCGGGGTAGGGGTGGGCACAGGGAGAAACCCGGCTTCCATCTTGCCCTTTCCTTCCTTTTCCATCTCCCACTCCCTCCTCTCGCCCTCCTGTCCCTCCCTGTCACCCGCTCCCTTCCCTCTTCCCCCTAGTCCTACTGAAGGCCCTGAGACAGTGGGAGAGGAGACCTGGTGGGGGGGCTCAGCATGGAGCCAGCGGCTTGCGGGGGCCAAGGCTGGTCTTTCCCCGCTGCCACTCAGCAGAGCGCCTGCAAAGGGACACATGGACCCAGGGAGGGGCCTGGGTTCTGAGCCTGGAGGGCACAGGGCCTGCAAGGATGCAGGGGTTGGGCATGGGGCCTGGGTTGAACCCACAGGGTCCTGGGACCCCACCCCGAAGCAGATAGGAGGTCCCAGGGCTCAGGCCTAGGGTGGGGACTCATGGGGCCTGCATCCCAATATCACACTCCTGACCACTTACCAACACCCTCACCGAAACACATACACTGTCCCCAACACATACACAATCTGCAACACACACAATCCACAAGACACACACAATCCCCAACACACACAAAATCCCAAACACACACAAAATCCCCAACACACACAATCCCAACACACACAAAATCCCAAACACACACAAAATCCCCAACACACACAATCCCAACACACACAAAATCCCCAACACACACAATCCTCAACACACACAAAATCCCCAACACACACAAAATCCCCAACACACACAATCCTCAACACACACAATCCTCAACACACACAATCCCAACACACACAAAATCCCCAACACACACAAAATCCCCAACACACACAAAATCCCCAACACACACAATCCTCAACACACACACAATTCCCAATACACACACAATTCCTCCACATACAATTCCCAACACACACACAATCCTCAATATACACTGTCTCCAACACACACAATCCCAACACACACACACAATCCCCTTACAATTCCCAACACACAAAATTTCCAACACACACAATCCCTAACACATACATACAACCCCAGCATGCATATAATCCCCAATATACACACAAAACCTAAACACACACAATCCCAACACAATCTACAATCTACACACGCACCACCCCCAAACATACATGCTCCCCAGTACACACATGCTCCCAACACATGCATGCTCACCAGCACGCACACTTTTCTCCATGCACACCCTCAGCTCCAGCCTTCTGCCCAGCAGGCTCCCACTGCTGTCTTCCGTCACAAGGAGGAGAGGAAGATGGGGTCTGGGGATGGGGGTAGATGGGGCTGAGGGGCCCTCGGCTGGCTGGCGCTGCCCACCCCTCCCAGTCTCCTGTCTCACCCACCCTTCCCAGGAACCTGGACACCCCGTGCTCTTCCTCCTCTGCTTGCTCCTTCCTCACCCAGGGTCATGTTCCCTCCAAGTCACTGGCCCTGGGACGGGAGCGGCCAGATTCAATTCAGGACATTCAGTTAAAAGATAATTTACAACAAACAAAGTTGCATGTGACTTTTGTTTGTTTATTTCTTTTAGAAACAGGGTCTTGCTCTGTCACCCAGGCTGGAGTGCAGCCATGTGATCTCGGCTCACTGCAGCCTTTACCTCTCAGGCTCGAGTGATCCTCCTTCCTTGGCCTCCTGAGTAGCTGGGACCACAGAGTGCACCTTGTGGCCAGCTCATAGCTAACGTTTTTTTGTAGAGATTTGGGCAGGTGGGGTGGTCTCCCTATGTTGTCCAGGCTGGTCTTGAACTCCGGGCCTCCAGCAATTCTCCCACCTCGGCCTCCCAAAGTGTTGGGATTATAGGTGTGAGCCACGACACCCGGCTGATGGTTGTATGTTTTGGTTAAGTATTGTATCATTTTTCAATTGAGATAATGGTAGATTTACTTGCAGTTCTGAGAAATTACGCAGATGTTTCCTCATACACTTGGCTCAGTTTCTCTGAATGATACCATTTGGAGAACCACAGGACAACATCACAGCCAGGTTGATGACTTTGATGCGGGACGCGCCATTCCCGCCCTGAGTCCCCCATTCCTGGCGATGTGTGTGTATCTGGGGCTGCACACATAATGTTGGCACAAGTGAGGGCTCCTGTGTCCCCCGATGGTGGAGCTGCAGAATGTCCCTGACACCACGGGGTCCCTGCTGGTGGCCACGAGCCTGTCCTCCCCTCCATCATTGTTTCATGTCAGTGACGGCCATGGGAAGGTGCATGCACGTCCTCCTGTGTGTGGTGTGTGTCGTGTGTGGTGTGCGCCGTGTGTGTGGATTCCTTGGAGATGACCAGTGTGTGTTCCAGCAGCTGGCTCCCTTCTGTGCTGAGCCATCCCCGCTGTGGTGAGGATCCACACCGCAGTTTAGCAGCCATTCTTCAGTTTAAGTACGTCTGCGTGGACTCCAGTTCCTGGTGACTATGAGTAAAGGCCCCGGAAGCCCTCTGTGGGCCAGCTAGCTCAGGCATGGGGGCTCTTGGGCTGCTTTCCGATACAGGGGCCTTGCTCTCAGGGCCCCAGAGAAGGAGCCCTCCCATGCTCCCAGTCTGAGAAGAGGAGCCTTGGAGTTTCCTGGGGGGCCTGCCTGTCATGGCACATGGCACCCAGCTCACAGCAGTGATGAGACAGGGCATCGTGAGCTGGAACAGGAGCCAGCACCGATGGAAAGTGGTGGGGAGGGGATTTCCCCTGCTCTCTCGGGCCCGAGGGAAGTTTCCATCCACGCAGGGACTCAGGGACGCAGGGCCGGGCTGGGGAAGCACAGGAAACAGCAGGACCATCCGGAAACTGCCTCTGCAGTGGGAGGCCGCAGGTGCTGGGCTGGGAGGGTGGAAATGATGCCGCGGCCGGCCGGGGCCAAGGGCACCCCTGTGGAGAGGCAACGCCTGATTCACAGCCATTTCTGAGGTTGGAACAGGAAATGGTTAATAGTGTTTGCAAATAAAAATGCTGTTCTATCCTGTTTTCGAAACATTTCCCAGAAGTTAAAAATGAACACTCAATTTATCTGCCCAATTTAAGAATAAACTTTTTTTTTTTTTGAGACGGAGTTTCGCTCTTGTTACCCAGGCTGGAGTGCAATGGCGCGATCTCGGCTCACCGCAACCTCCGCCTCCTGGGTTCAGGCAATTCTCCTGCCTCAGCCTCCCGAGTAGCTGGGATTACAGGCACGCGCCACCATGCCCAGCTAATTTTTTGTATTGTTAGTAGAGACGGGGTTTCACCATGTTGACCAGAATGGTCTCGATCTCTTCACCTCGTGATTCACCCGCCTTGGCCTCCCAAAGTGCCAGGATTACAGGCTTGAGCCACCGCACCCGGCAAGAATAAACTTTTAAAAAATGGAATGAGATATTTCCACAATGATTACACATAAGAATAAAAACGGTTGTTTTTGTTAAGATGGGGTGCCAGGTTTTGTTTTGTTAAGATGGGGTGCCTCCCCTGCTGTTTTCTAAACTTCCTAGAATGTGGTTTGTAGTTTAATGTCAATTTATGTTTTAAATCTCCCAGTGCGTGCATGTATGTGTGTGTGTGTGTGTGCCCGCGTGCAGGTGTCTGTTCATGTGTATTGTATATGTTGGTGTATATGTATCTCTGTTCATGTGTAGTGTGTTTATGGTGTGTAGTGTGTATTGCCATGTTTGTGCTGTGTATGTGTGTATCTGTTCATGTGTATTGTGTGTTGTGTGTGTAGTACATGTGTTGTGTGTGTTGTATGTGGCGTGCATGGTGTGTGTAGTGTGTATGTTGTGTGTGTTGTGTTGTGTGTTTTATGTGTGGTGCCTTCTCACTCCAGGTCAGTGGGTGTCACTCAAGCTCTGCAGCAGGCTGAGCAGCAGTGAGTGAGCGGCCTTAGGGTGAGATGCCGGGAGGGTGAGTGCAGGAGGCCCCTTGCCTGGCTCCTTCGGAATGGCTTCCCCAGCCCGCAGGGCCACAGGTTGGAGCAGGAGAGCAAGGGGCCTCTTGGATAGTGGAGGTGTCTTCAGCAATAGAATGGCTGGACAGAGGCTGCGTCCCCAGCTTCGGGTACCGGACCCCAGCCTGCCTGGGCAGCACAGGGGCAGAGCCACACGGAGCCTTGGGCCACCCATTGCCTGTGGGACTTGGCCCTCGGGCCGCAGGGCCTGGGCTCTCGGAGGTGGCCTTGTTCCTGTTACTGTAGCCAGGAGTTGAGGGGGAGGGTGAGCCCCGGCACCTGCCAGGGGCCACCACTCTCTGCCCGGTTCCTTTTCCTGTCCTCTCTTTCTCCCTCTCCTCATCACACACACAGAGATGGGATCCTGCTGAGCAAGGACCGCCATCCAGTCAGGTGACCCGCCCTACCCGGCCTTGGCTTCAGCTCCTCTCTCACTGGGATCGGCTGCATCTGCCCCTCAGGCCCAGGCTGAACCTCCTTCCCTGTGGGAGACTGTGGTGGGACTCCCCAGCCTGCCACCTGCCCTCCCCAGAAACTGAGCTCAGGAAGACAGGTACCAGTGTGTGAGGAAGTGTCCCCAGAAGGAGAGCACGTGTCTGTGGGGACAGGGAACACTAAGCCACTGAGCCGGGTGGGAGGCAGTGCTGAAGGCCGGGTGGGCAGTGGTGCTGAAGGGGCACCCAGCTCCCCCTGATAGTTTTTTCCCGGGTCTGATCCCCCATCCCCATCCCACCCTGTTCTGGAGAAGTCCCTCGGGGAGGCTGGGCAGGGAGTGGGATCGGAAGGCGTTTGCACCAGCCCTGGGTCCTAGAGCCTGATGTGGGGCTCCCGTGGCTAGCTCCAGGCAGATGCTGATGCAGGGGCCCAAGGAGGACCGTGGCACATTGCAGGGACCCACGGGTGCTGCTCAAACCCTGCCTCCTCCAGCCCTGGTGAAGAAGAAGGTGAGCTTGTGGCTGACTGATCTGTTAGAGGCCAGATAAGCAGCTCTTGTAGGGCGTGGCTTGTGGGTTTGGGAGACAGACACATGGGCAGCCACATGGAGGCGTGGAGAAGCTGCCTCTCTGCTGTCCACCGCCCGGGTCTCTGGGATGGGTCTAAGGAACAGCCAACAATTCTTGAGCAAAGAGTGTCGGGGCAGCCGGCTCCCTGCATTTCAGAAGGGTCGGAATTGCCGTCCAAAAGGTTATTTTGAGTGATTACAGTCTAAACCTTTTCCCTAAACTTAGAGCCAGGCGTGGCCTCCAGGGCTGAGGAGCCTGTGGGGGGAGGTGATGGGGGTTACTGGCAGTCAGGGCGGTGGCCGCAGCGTGGTGGGGAACCGCCAGGAAACGCTGGCTCTGGGGGGCTGTGGCGGGTGGAGGTCTGCTGTGGGGGCCTTGTGGACCGAGGCTTTTGGAGACAAGTGGGAAGACAGTGTCTCTCGGACAACTGCAGGCATAGGACCAGGATCACAAGGGGCCACACATGCACAGTGTCCCTGAACCAACCAGCAAACCCCAGGACCTCAGGTGCCACCCGGCACGTGAGTTAGGATCACTCCGGCTAGCTGCGTGATAATCCAAAGTGCCAGAGATCAGAGCCTCAAGACCACAGCGGCAGCTGGCTTACTTCTTGTGTGAACAGGAAACCCAGAGGTAGGCGACCCTCCAGCTGTCACCACGGCTCCAGGCTCCCGCCTTCCTGCTCCTTGGGCTCACAGTTCCAAGCTTGAGGCAGGTCTGAGACAGCTGCTGGAGGGCCGCCATCCTCCATGCTCTGATTGACAGAAGAAAGGGAAGCTGGAGGAGAAAAGCAGGGCCTTCCCCAGCGGTCCACCCTAGTTGAGGGGCCTTCCCAGAGCCTGTCCCAGTGATTTCCTCTTCTATCTCGAACCTAGCAGCATGGCAGAAAGAGGTCATGCATTTCAGAAGGGCCAGAAAGCTGGAAGAATACCAAGTGTTCAGCAAAGATGATTGGAAAGAACTGAGAAGGATGACAGCAGTGACTCGCTTGCCAGGGTTAGCTGCAGAGTGGACACAGACCAAGAGAGAACATGTGGAGTTGTAGAAAAATGAGAAGAAATGGCTCAGCGTGCAGGCCAGAGGTGGCAAGATGGGAGCTGGGAGAGCCAGGCGGCCCCAGGCTCTCACGGTAGATCTGCGGGGAGCTTTCAGGTCGCCGTGCAGGGACCAGCAGCCGCCTCCCCGCCATATTTCCCGGCTCCTTCTTGACTCACCCTTTCTTGTGCCCTGACGGGTGGTTGCCAGGCACAGCGATGCCGCTGAATCTCACACACCAAACCACCCGAAAAGGCGTGAGAAGCTGGGCACACACCTGAAGTGTTTACGTAAAGCTCAGAAGCTGCGCGGCTCAAGGGCTGGGTGAGGGAGGCGTCATAGGCCTTGAGGACCCTACCTGATCCGCGCAGGCATGGCCAGGCCAGTGGCGCCTCTGCCAGGAGGGCGGGGGTGGGGGACCAAGGGCTGAAATCGGGAGTGAACAGGTCGGTTCTGGAGGCTGGTGAGGTTTTATTTCTTCCTCTGGGAGGTGGTGACCTAGGACTTTAGAATAGTTTCTGAAGCTCTGCATTTATGTTTAGGCATTTTCTGTAAATATTTTCTATTTCTCATGAGTAAAGAGCTTAGGAGAACACACCCATGGGACAATTTGCAATGATACACATGCCATAACGTTCTTCATAGCTTTGTCTGTGTGAAAAGCATTAGTGCTGTGTGCAGAGAGAAGCTGGGTGAGTAAGCTACATGATAGCCACAGCTAAAAAAAAATACCAGGAGTTCAGCAGCAGGTGAGTGGGGGCCCCTGTTCCTGATGCGCAGCAGAAAGAGGAGGCAGTGGATGGTTCCTGAGTGTGATCTGTGGAAACATGGGGGAGGCCCCTGTGTGTCCACAGGCCCAGCACGGTGCTGCACAGGGAAGCTGTCGGGGTCACGGGAGATGGCATTGTATTGTATTTTTCCTTTCTGCTTCCCATTTCTCTGAGACAAATCTAGTTGCCATGGAGACTGTGCTGTTGTCAAGGTGGCAGATTGGCCGGCACTGGAAGCAGGACGCTTCCTTGGGTCCCCTGGTGGCTGCAGCCCTCAGCCTGCACTGTGGAGCTGGACGGCAGTATGGATGGGCTGGGGCAGACATGTGGGCCAGCATCTTCACCCTGATCATGGCCAGGAGGAAGCCCTGGGACTTCTGGGTTCTGCTACCTGAGCACAGCCTGGTCCCAGGACACCAGTACCTGCTGGTGGGGCTCTCGAGGTGTCGCTGGAGGCTGGGGACCCTGGGGAGGGAGGGGCTTAAGGTGCTTTTCCACAGGCCCTTGGGTGGCTGGAAAGGCTGGGTGGGGCTGTTGGGCCTTGTCTTGTCCCTGAGACAGGAGGGTGGGGTTGGGTGCTCCTTTTCGGTCTCAGAGCCTGCCTCTCTATGCTGCCACATGGCTGACGCAGGGTCCTGGGGGAAGACATGGCGGGTGCCTCATGGGGGTTTCGTTTCCCTCCCTCGGCTCCGGCTCCTCGGCTCCTCGGCTCCTCGGCTCCTCGGGCCGGCACTCCCCTTGGACAAAGGCTCATCTCCGGTTTCCATGGTGCTGCCATGACCTTGCAGCCGTCTGCTGGCCACACGTCAGGGGTGCTCGGCCCTGATCGGGAGCCGGGGGTGGCTGTGGGTCACCTGTGAGCCTCATGGGCCGTCGTCATGGTGGCAGTGCTGTCAGTGCAGCAGGGTGGAGTGTTCCACCCAGCAAGGCATCCCCAGCTCTGCCGGGCGCCCGCCGGGAGGGAGAAGGGCAGCTCCACAGCCTGGCAGACTTCTGGCCCAACAGGCCCTCAGGATGATGGCTGGTCAGTCCCTCTGTGGGAATACCCTGGCAGAGGGGCCGTTGTCCTGGCCTTTGACACAGCTCCCCAGCACCTGAACCCGCTGGGGCCCTGTGTGTGCAGTAGTTAGGAGAGTAAAAACCCATGTTGAGGGCTGGGAAGTGCTTGGAAGCAGGTCACTGCCCCCATAGCCAGGTGGAGACGGCTCTGGGCGGCCGAAGCTGTGGACATGGCTGCAGCTGGGCCCAGCTTGGGGAGAGAACTGAGGCGGCCGCTCCCCAACACGCAGCCCCAGTGCCTGTGGTGAGACCAGGCCGGCCACGGGGGGCTGGTGAGGGTGTGAGTCTGGAGCCAGCGATGCAGGTGGTGCTGGGTGCCCGGGGACTTCCAGGTGAGCCCCCCGGGCACGTGACCCTTCCTCTGCAGGCTGGTCTTGTACATTCTGAAGGACTGCTATAGAGAGGGCCTTGGCCCGAGCCTGTTCACCAGGGCGGCCTATGAGGGCTGCCACGAGGCCTGTGAGCTGGGGTCTGCTTCTTCCAGAAGGCCCCACACCTTGCCTGGAGCACCAGCATCACAAAAGTCACCTTCTCCACCACGGCCTGGAGTGGCACCGCCGCTGCCTCCAAGGGCACTGCCATTGCCGTGGTGACAGCCTCAGCAATGGTGGCGGTGTCACCGCCATCCCCTTCTCCCTTGTGGGTGCCGGCAATGACCAGGCTTCTGTCACTGAGGGCTCTGCCACCCCTGTGGGGGCCTCCTCCTTATGACTGGCAGCCCTGGGGGCCACATCACTGGCCAGGGCTCCATTGACCTGTCCAGGGATTCTGTGACCGTGTCGGGGGGCAAAGCCTTCCGGGTGGACTTTGGAGACCCCATCTTCCACGTCCCAGCCTCCTCAGCAGCAGCATCCAGACCTTCGAGCTCAACGGCTTCCTCTTCAAAAGCTGGGGCTCCCTCTGCAGCCCTGTTGGTGTGGCCTAGGGCCCGGGCCCGTCTCCCTCAGCAATGGCTTGGTCTCTGTGGGGAAACTCATGCCAACCCTGTTTTACTGGGTGGGCCTCTCTGCCAGCGGGGTGGGCTCCCTCACCTTACCCTCCTCCTCACTGACATCTTCACCACGCCCTCTCTGAGGCCACCAATGGCCCCGTGGCCACTGATGAGGCCTCGGTCACCTTCCCCTTCATCTTTACTGACGTCAAGGGCACCGTTGCAGAGGTGGCTGAAGGCAATGGGACGGAAGGAGGCGGCCAGGGCCTGGTCCCTGGGGTCACGACCCCTTCTAGAGACCCACGCTGGTGGCCTTGCCTCCGAGGTCAAGGGCTCCCTCGCCCCCTCCTTCTTCACTGCTGACGGCCAAGGCAAAGATTCTTTTATTGACATCACGGAAGGCAAAAAGAAGAAAGGCAGCCTCCTCACTGCAGGTCAAGACCTCCCTCTGGAGGCCAATGCTGAGGACCCCGTCACCGTGAGTGAGGGCCCCACCCCCACCCACCTCGACCCTCCCTTCCCTCACCCCCAAGATGTAGAATTGTAAATATAACAAAACTGCAAAAAGTTAGTCTTATGTATAGACATTATTTTCATCATATGTTTCTATATTTTGAAACAAAGGTATGTAACTTCATCTGAAGGATAAGCTGGTTTGTGTTGAGCAGTATCATATTGATTGGGTCGTTTGCATCGTATTCGTTAGCATTTATTTGGTGGCAGAATGTTTGCCTAGGTACAGAATTAATAGCCCTTAGCAACAACTGCTGCTGGCGTGTATTTTTGTAAATGTTATGCACTCTCTGAAAGGAGAAACAGACACAAAAGAAAAAGACTTTTTTTTTTTTTGCCAAGGCCAGTGTTGCTGCCTAAAAAAAAGGCCGGGCGCGGTGGCTCAAGCCTGTAATCCCAGCACTTTGGGAGGCCGAGGCGGGTGGATCATGAGGTCAAGAGACCGAGACCATCCTGGTCAACATGGTGAAACCCCGTCTCTACTAAAAATACAAAAAATTAGCTGGGCACGGTGGCACGTGTCCGTAATCCCAGCTACTCAGGAGGCTGAGGCAGGAGAATTGCCTGAACCCAGGAGGCGGAGGTTGTGGTGAGCTGAGACCGTGCCATTGCACTCCAGCCTGGGTAACAAGAGCAAAACTCTGTCTCAAAAAAAAAAAAAAAAAAAAGATGCTATAAAATGGTGAAAGCTTCCTTCTAAACTGCCCCAAGTGTTGAAGTCTTCACTTTATTTTGTTCTGTTTTTGTTTCGTTTTTCTGTTTTGTTTGCAAAATGGTGAGCGGGGTGTGGGGGGGACAGGGGGTTTTTTGTTGCAAGTTTGTGAGGGGAAAATGCTTTGGTTTGTTTCTACTGACCTGAATGTGTTGGATCATCATTACTGAGGGCTCCATCACCTTTCCCGTCACCGTGAGTGAGGGCCCGGTCATTATTACTGAGGGCTCCATCACCGTGCCCTTTAGCCACCCACTGGATTTTCATTTTAAAAGAGCCCAGTTTCTATTTCCTAGGGGCGGGGGTGTTGCCGGGTGGGGACCTGACAGTGGCAGTGGCTGGGTCCGACTGTCCATCCTCTCCCAGGCAGGGTCAGCTCCGATGCTCCTGGGAGGTTGGGAAATTCCTGGGGAGACCCCAGGTTTGCGACAAGGGATGCCCTGCCCTGTAGAAAGGGGAAACCTCGTCCATGGCCCTTGGTGGGGAGGGGCCAGCATCTCTGGAGATTCTGCCTGCCAGGCTGGCCTGGACCCCTGGGGTGGTGTGGTGTGGAGGGGAGGGCATTCTCGCACACAGCTGTGGTGGGCTCGGGTGCAGGGCTTCAAGGGGAAGCAGCAGACCCTCTCCTCACAACCGGGCACCCTCTGCTTACCAGGCACCTACAGAGACCCCATCCTACACAGAGGCTGGAGACAGCAGCCAACCTGCCAGTGACACGGCAGGGGTCCCAGGAGAAACCTGAATCCAGGCCCTCGGGGCCCAACTGCAGGATGAAAGCCCCACACGTTGACTCACTCGGAGGGCCCGAGCCGGCCTTGTCCTGGGGTGGCTTTTGGAAATCTGCTTTCCTCTAGTGGGGCAAGGGCTCTGGGGGTCTCCTGGGTGGGGAGTTGGGCCACTTCAGGTCAATAGCAAGTGTCCCTCCCCACCCCTGCTGCCCAGTGCTGTGGGGCAGTTGTCTCAGGGACTGTGGGTGGGGGACTCACAGGAGCACCCAAGGAACACGGCCCTGACCTCACCCCTGGGACCGTTAGGGTGGGTGAGTTCTGGGCCTGAGGGCAGGGAGGGCACGAGGAGGCTGCCCTCAGCGCCACCCACCCAGGAGCCTGTGCACAGGTGTCCCCATGTGCGCACAAGAGGGGCCACCCTGCAGTGCCCTCACTCAGTGGCCTGGCTACTAAAATGTGGCCACTGAAGAGGAAGAGGGGAAGGTGTGGCATCGAACTTGAGCACAGAAAGTCAACACCAGAACAAAAGTATGCCAAATTGCAGGGTTTATTGCTGGCGACCACGGAGGACTCACGTCTCTCTAACCCGTGGCAGAGAAAGAAGGGTGACAAGACCTTTTTATACCCGTAAAATCACCTTGGGGGTGACGGGAGAGGATGGGGTGAGGGGCTTCAGACATTCTGAGGGCCAGTGGATTCAGATCACCTTCTGGGCAGAGATGAGGGTGAGGGGGTTCCGGACATTTCCAGGGCCAGGGGACTATTCTGATTGTCATTGAAGGAGTTCACAGATGCTGAGATTAGCATTCATTTACACATCTCTGGGTAGGGGTGGGATCCATAGATTTTTATTTACTTGGCGCCAGGATGGAATTATCTGGGGGTGCTTACTCTGGGAAACAAAGGCCAGCAATTCTGGCAGATAAGAGAAGGTATGCAGCTTTACCTCTCTTTGCATCCTGCAAATAATCTAGCAGTCTACAGAAACCAAGGTTAGCTTGGAGGAGAAGGGAAACATTTTGTCTTTTATAAGATGGCAGTGTGCAGGTTCCAACTCTAAGTTAGCTATATCACAATATTACAAAGGCTGGCGCCTGGCCTGCAACCCACCCAGCTCAGCCTTCAGGATGACCCTCGGCCTTCCCCTGCGTCCGACCCTGGCAGGACACAGGACACGCCTGTCACCTGAGACCCCCTTCCCTGTGGGCCCTGGGAGGGGGCAGCCTCAGCAACGGTGGGGACTCCCACCTCTCCAAGGGGCTTCGTTCTGTCGGCTGCAGGGCTGCCCGGACCCTCCTGCTCTCAGGGTCCTTCCCCACCCCCGCCAGGCATCGCGCCCCCAGGCTGCAGGCACCGGTCCATCATGGAGGAACCCCCTCAGGGCTTCCAAAGGCACCCGGGACCCCCCAGCTCCGCGGCCACCCCTCAACTCCCTGGCCTGCTTGACCCAGACCCTCCAGCCTCCCCAGCGCCCCTGCCCCGCCCTTCAGCCCCCACTCCCCATGCCTCTCGCTCCCCATCCCCCTCCCACT
This sequence comes from Leontopithecus rosalia, assembly GCA_028533165.1. NCBI lineage: Eukaryota > Metazoa > Chordata > Mammalia > Primates > Cebidae > Leontopithecus > Leontopithecus rosalia. The sequence continues at coordinate 20,256 of CM052653.1, read as the reverse complement.
CCTTCCCGGTTCTTCTTTCCTGCTCCTCCCCCAACCCCTTTCTCGGTCCTCCCAGCCCCCTCCGCATCCCTCTCCCGCCCCCCTCCTTCCCTCTGCCCCCACCACCTCGTTCCCCTCCCTCCGCCCGGCCCCTCCCTCTTCGCCCCCGGCCCACTCCGCGCTGCCCTGCGGCGCCCCCGTGTGGCCGCGGGGAGGACGCCCAGACCACGCTGCGGAGCGAGGCCGGGGAGTGGGGATCTCGGGGCCCGGATCCCTTGTCCTCATTGATGTTGAACTGCTTCTCGGCTTAATCAGATGAGTTCGTTAAAACTAAGAGGCTGTCCGTCATCAGCATTGTGAACATTGGTCTCATTAGTAATTTTATTTTATTTCATTAATTGTTACATTCACCAGTAAAAATGGGAGCAAAGGCACCGTGTGCGCCCACTGGTGCGGCTACCGCTCTGAAGGCAGACGCGCTACTGGGAGTGCCGGGTGCACTGTCGCCGTCACCGGAAAGCGAGGCACAGACACCAGCTCTAAAGCCAAGGGCAGGCTTGGCGCTCACATGCCAGGCAGCCCAGGCTGAGCCTTACCCTGAGCCACACCTGAGCTCTCACCTGAGGCTGCATCTGAACCACACCTGAGCTCTCACCTGAGGCTCCTGCACGGATTGAGTGGCCAGGTTGGGCCTAATATAAGGGAACAATAACGACTTTGGCAACTTAGTTGATGGTAGAGACATTTCATATCAGAGTCAAAGAAGATGAAAGGCAGACACATTTTTTAAATTACATTTTAGGTTTTGGGGTACATGTGAAGAACATGCAAGATAGTTGCATAGGTACACACGTGCTGCCTTCCTCCCCTTCACCTATATCTGGCATTTCTCCCCATGCTCTCTCTCCCCAACTCCCCACCCCCGGCTGTCCCTCCCCTATTTCCCTCCAACAGACCGCAGTGGGTATTGCTCCCCTCCCTGTGTCCATGTGTTCTCATTGTTCAACACCCGCCTATGAGTGAGAACATGAGGTGTTTGATTTTCTGTTCTTGTGTCAGTTTGCTGAGAATGATGGTTTCCATCGATGTCCCTACAAAGGACGCGAACTCACCGTTTTTGATGGCTGCATAGTATTCCACGGTGTATATGTGCCATACTTTCCCTGTCCAGTCTATCATCGATGGACATTTGGGTTGGTTCCAGGTCTTTGCTATTGTAAACTGTGCTGCAGTGAACTTCCAGGTCAGAAGTGTGGAATGACCATAGCTGCACATGGGAGGGGGTTAGGGCCTGCTGTGGGGCCTCTGATGGTGGACCCCAAGGGACCCACACACCTGTACCCACCTCCCAGGTCATCGCCGGGTGGCCTCTGTCCCCTGGGAGGCTCTGCCTCGGGGGACACCCTTCCCATGCTCCCAGCAATGACTTCCAGGCCTCCCTCAGCACCAACAGGAGCCGTCTTCTCATCATGCCCCAGCAGTGGAATTCACCGTAAATAATGGCAAAATGGGCTGTGTGTAGTCTTTAAAGGTCGAACAGCTTTGCATACAACAGGAGCCATTCAGCAGTGGCCAACTCTGCCCTGACCTGTGTTGTTGCTGGGCTCCAAGGCGGCCCTCCGTGCTCGTGGGGTTAACTATGCCCCATGACGACCCAGGGCCTGGGGCCATCCCGTGCAGGAGCGGCGGGACAGAGGACTGCGCTTATGTTTCTCCTAAAGGAAAATCATAAAAGTCACACACTGCAGGGGCCACGCTTATTACGGAGGGAGGGAAAGCGGATGGGCAGGCGGGAAGACTAGAGCACTCGCCTGGCTCAGGCAGCCTGGTCGGGTTTCGGCTTCCTCCGCCCCTTCCTTTCTCTCTGTGCAGCCAGTGATGCGGGCACAGCTCTGGCGGGGGGCCTCCCAGAGCTCACCGGGACCCCACACTGGGTCAGTCCTGGTGCAGAGGAGGCCGCCCTGGGTGGGCAGGGGGAGGGGGCGCAGCAGGCGTGTGAGGGGATGGGCAGCGGGTGTCACCACGTGTGTGAAGGGGATGGGCAGCGGGTGTCACCACGTGTGTGAAGGGGATGGGCAGTGGGTGTCACCACGTGTGTGAAGGGACTGGGCAGCGGGTGTCACCACGTGTGTGAAGGGGATGGGCAGCGGGTGTCACCATGTGTGTGAAGGGACTGGGCAGCGGTTGTCACCACGTGTGTGAAGGGGATGGGTAGCGGGTGTCACCACGTGTGTGAAGGGACTGGGCAGCGGGTGTCACCACGTATGTGAAGGGACTGGGCAGAGGGTGTGGCCACGTGTGAGGGAGCTGGATAGAGTGTGGCCACAGGTGAGGGGGGAGCTGAGCAGGGGGCGTGGCCACACGCTTGACGGACCGGACAGGAGGCGTGGCCAATGTGTGAGGGGCTGGGGGCGTGGCCACACCTGTACTGGCTGCTCTGTGGGTTTCCTTCCCTTCCTGTGCAGGTGGTGATGCTTTCTGCACCTCGACTGGGGACCAGCCAGGTAACTGATTCCAGCCAGGAGACCGGGCAGGCGGTGGCACCGGTCCTGCCATTGTCCCCAGCTTGGGTTTCATCACAGCTGAGACCCAGCATAGTCTTCCTGGGTGCCTCTGGCTGGCTCGGTCTGAAAGGAGGGGGTGGATGCAGATGGGGTCTCCCCGGGTGCAGCGTGGGTGGCTCTCTGAAGCAGCCTCAGGTCAAGGCTGTGGCAAGCTCGGTGGTGCTGTTGGCTCATGATGTTTATGGGCTGAGGGTTCCAGGGGCTGGGATTCTGATCCCTGGTGAGAAGTGGGTTGGAGGAAGTTCACACGTGTCCTGAGTGGCCGTTCCTCACATTGAGGTGACATCGCGTCTCCAAACACTTGACGTGGCTGAAAGCAGATGCTGCCGTCCTGTCCCCGCTCCTCTCCGTCCCTGCCTGGGACATGTGGATCTCATCCCCAGCCACTTCCTTCTCCACTCTGCCCCCCTGCCTGGGACAGGTGGATCTCACTGTAGGGACAAGCCATACAGGGTCGTGGGGTGTCCCCTGTTGCTGTGCTGAGGTGCAGGATCCGAGAAATAAAGAGACAGGACACAGAAAGACAAAGAAAGCGCAGCTGGGCTTGGGGTGGGGGCACGCCACCTATAAGTGGAGACAGGTGAGGCCCTGAACGTCTGTATTTATTGGGTATAGGTTAGGGGCAGGGTAGTGAGTGAGGTCATTTTAAAGATAGTCATAGGGTCAAGTGAGCGATAAGCAAGAGGTCCACCACCATTAGGTCACCGAGGAGGTGGGCGGTGTGCAGTAAGGAGGGTGCAGTGTGCATCATCTCCTATCTCTGGCAGGCTCCTTCTAAGGGTATCTGCAGGAGGATGCTTTGAGTCACACAGCAGCGACAGAGCTGACAGGGTCTACCGCCACCTGCTGGCAGCTTCCAGTGATTTCTACAGGAGGATGCTTTGAGCCAGCGCGGTAACATCAGAGCTGCAAAGTTCACACCCACCAAGACCCGATTATACCGGAGGGGTTTTAAGCCCTTGGACGCTCACAGGATTGCCTGCCAGAGGTCAGCTTTCCACAAGAACTGGATGCAAGGTACTGGAACTGCTTTTCAGGAGGAGTGACTCTTGCTCCAAGCCTGCCATACAGTGGTGTCTTTACCATACTGAATGCTGCTGCCTGGGCTGGACTGCCATGTAGTGTGTGCCCTTTCAGGCAGGGGCACTACCACCTGGGCCATAGATACTTGTCCTGGTATAACTGCTTTTCCCTTAAATCATGCTCTGGACCATGTCTGCTCTAGACATTCCTCCGACTATAAGCAAGATATGCTTATATATGTGTAGCTGTTGATCCCTTAATTCATACTCTGTACTGTGTCTGCTCTAGACATTCCTCAGACTATTAACTAAGATATATATGGAAATAATTGAGTAGTAAGATATTCTTCAGGCACTAATTGTTCCAACTATAAATTAAGACAAGGATTGTATAAAGGAAATAACTGAGTAATAACACTATAAACTAAGATATTCTTCAGGCACTAATTATACCAGGGATCTGCTTAGCTCTCCTTCCTCAGTGCCCAGATATGGGGTTACCCACATCTCATCCCCAGCCTCCTCCTTCTTGACTCTGACCCCCTGCCTGGGACAGGTGGATCTCACACCCCAGCCTCCTCCTTCTCGCCTCTGCCCCCCTGCCTGGGACAGGTGGATCTTACCCTCAGCCTCCTCCTTCTCGCCTCTGCCCCCCTGCCTGGGACAGGTGGATCTTACCCTTAGCCTCCTCCTTCTCGCCTCTGCCCCCAGGCAGGCAGGCTCGGCCAGGTCACAGTTGGCAGCAGAACTGAGTGTTTTGGTGGATCTCAGTGAGGTGTTTGCATTTCCTTGTGACGGGTGGGTTGAACACCCTTTCACAAGTGTATTGACCACTGTGTGCCTTCTTTGTTGAAATGTTGTCAGTATTTAAAGTCACAAGTCTCCTTCTAAGACTATACTACAATCTTTGTATAATATTTTGATCAATATTTGAACTATGTGCTAATTTTTTTTGGATTTCTTCTTCGACCCAAGCTTTGTTTAGAAGAATCTCTTTATTTATGTATTTATTTTTTAACCCCCCTCTTCGGATCTTGCTGTTACTGATTTAATTCCATTTTGATGAAGGAACAAACTGCAGGAGGTCACTTTTTAAAATTACTGAGACTTGTTTCTACTGTTTAACATAAGCTCTGTCTTTGTAAATGTTCCGTGTACACGCAAAAATTACTTGTGTTCTGCGACTGTGGGGTGGGCGTTCTCTGAGTTATGAGGTGAAGCTGGCTGACAGTCTCCTCACGCCCGCGAATCTTCCTGGTCTTGTCTGCTGTGCTCGCAGTCCCGAGAGCCATCACGTCACCAACCAGGACAGTGAATTTCTCCATTCTTTCCGTTCTGTCAGTTTTTGCTTCGTATTGTTTGAAACTGTTATTAGCTTTTTAGGCATTTAGGATTTTTCTGTCATCGTGACAGAGACTGACCCTGGTGTCATTACAGAATACCCCTCTTGATCTTCAAGGGTGACACCTGGTCTGATGTTAGTGCCCGAGGGTGGCTTTCTTATGCACAGAATTGGCGCTGTGTATCTTTTTCTTATTCTATTCCTTTTTCCGCTTTTTTGTTTGTTTGTTTTTGAGACAAGGTCCCACTCTCTTCCAGGTTGGAATGCAGTGGCCCCACCTTGGCTCACCACAGGCCGAGTGATGCTCCCACATCAGCCTCCAGAGCAGCTGAGACCACAGGTGCTCACCACCATGCCAGCTAGTTTTTTTTTTTTTTTTTTTTTTAAGATGGAGTTTTACTCTTCTTGCCCATGCTGGAGTGCAATGGTGCCATCTTGGCTCACTGCAACCTCTGCTTCCTAGGTTCAAACGATTCTCCTGCATCAGCCTCCGGAATAGCTGGAATTACAGGCATCCACCACCACGCCTGGTGAACTTTTTTATATTTGTAGTAGAGACAGGGTTTCACCATGTTGGTCAGGCTGGTCTTGAATTCCTGACCTCAGGTGATCTGCCCCGCTCGGCCTCCTGAAGTGTTGGGCTTACAGGTCAAACTCTTAGACTGAAGAGATCCTCCCTCCTCTGCCTCCCATAATGCTGGGACCACATCTGGCCCACTGTGGCTCCGTCTCTATCCTACAAACACCCAACTTGTCTTTGTGTCTTAAGCGGGTGTCTGTAGATGGAACTGGGTCTTGGCGACAATCCCTGCTTTGCACGTGGAGTTTCTCCATTTGCCATTCGTGGAATGACTGATGAGGCCGCTCCAGATCCCCCATCTTGCTCTGAGTGTCTCATCTTGTCATTTGGGTTTTATCTGTCCCTCCATTTGTTCCTCCATTCCTGCGTTTTTGGGTGAATCGGAATTTTTTAGTACTTTGGTTTACTTCTCGGTGGGTGTCTTCGCGGTTCCTCTCATTAGCACTATTTTTGGTAGTTATTCTACAGACAAGAAAACGCATCTTTTTATCAGGCTGTTCACTTCACATGAAATGTAAGAGACGTGTACCAGTGTAATTCCTCAACCTGCCCTTCCTGCACCAGTAATCCTATGTTTAACTGCTACCTACATGACAAACTCCACGACACAGAGTACTTTTACTTTAGACAATCTTTCGAAGAAATTAAGGTTGCCCTTTTAAGAAATTAACCTGTGGGGTCTGCACTGCAGCATTTTCTAAACGAATCTTCTGAGTCTCAGAGCTTGTCTGGATGAGGAACCATGGGGACCGATTCTAGACGGGAACCTGAGGCACCAGCAGCCAAAGACCAGCCCCGGGGCCCCAAGCAGCTCTGCCAGGAGCACCCCCTCCTGCCTTTCCAACCCAGCGGCAGCTACGGAAAAGGAACAGTGCACGACCCCAACGTTATATTTAAATGCCAACTGTGTTGAATTTGGCAAAAATTGACAGGAGTTATGGAAAGCCTTTCAAAGATTTAGCAGAACAAAAACAAACCAGCAAGCTAGTATCGTCCTGTGCTTTAAAAGTAAACAGGCTTGAGCAATGATGTTGGTTTGTTTTTTTAGATAGAGTTTCACTCTTGTTGCCTAGGCTGGAGTGCAGTGGCGTGATCTCGGCTCACTGCAACCTCTACTTCCCAGGTTCAAGCCATTCTCCTGCCTCAGAATCCTCCCAAGTAGCTGGGATTACAGGCATGTGCCACCATGCCCAGCTAATTTTTTATATTTTTAGTAGAGACGAGGTTTCTCCATGTTGTTCAGGCTAGTTTCGAACTCCCGACCTCAGGTGATCTGCCCACCTGGGCCTCCCAACGTGCTGGGATTACAGGTGTGAGCCACCTTGGCAGGCCTTGATGTTGGTTTTAGAAATTGACGAGTCTTGCAGGTGGATCATGGGAATGCCTGTAGCTACTGGGTGTACAACCAAGGTCCTCTCCTGTGTGTGCCTTGTAAAAAGAGTGGGTATTCCACTGACATTCAGCTCCTGGAGCTAAGATGTCAGAAATGCCCTCCGTACCCAGGTGAATTGCAGAGGGGCCAAGGGTGAGGAGGGGCTCCGGGTTCAGGGCCCTGAGGGCTAGTGTCCCTCTCCTCTTCCTGAAAGCCGGCCAGCCATACCTCTTCCCCTTGCCCCTCTCCCGACCCCCTGGTTGCCTTCTCTCCCTGTCTCTCTTCTGCACTGGGCACCTTCCAGCCTTGGGAGCTGGGCCCAGCTTTGCCTGAGGATTAACGACAAAGAGAGAGAAGCTGTGGCTGGCAGACTGCCCGCTGACCCGTGGCAGGGACTTCTGCCCTTCATGGGAAGGTGACTGTATTGTGGGGGAGTAAGGTGAGCAGGAGGGATGGCTGTTCTGGAACAGAACATTCCCACCTGGGAGTGGGAATGGCCTGGTCAGGATGAGGTCCAGCCTCCCCCAGACCTGGGCATATCCCCACCTCCCTGCAGCTGCCGCTTCCTTCAGCCTCAGGTATGTTTGGCTTTAGCTGTTGGAGGCTGGGGTGGGTGCCAGGCTCCAGCCAAGGGTGAGCAGGAGGGATGGCTGTTCTGGAAGGTTTTGCAGGTCCAAACTGTGATGAAAATTGCAGCATGAATGTGCTCCTCCATCCCCCAGAAGTCCAGACTGACCCCTCAGTTTATTATAGTGTTGATAGTTACGGTGTCTAAGGATATCATCAGATAAAATCCCTCCTTGGCATTCTGGGGCTTTGCAAGGATTAGCGAGTGGTTTCTGTTCAGGAACTATCTTTAACTGTTAATTGCCTCCCTCCCTCCCTGTGAATCCCCGAGTCACCAGCCCTGAGGGTGAGTCTGGTGCTGATCTGCCATCCCAGCCCTGGACGTGCCCTGGCTGCGCTTTCTTCTGGTTAGTGCTGTGTTGGGTTGCCCATGACCGGCAAAGCGGGAGCTAATTTCCTCATCTTTGACAACTTGACCAGAGGGTCCAAACAAAACAGAACCTGAACCCCATAAGCATCTACAAATGGGGAGATGATGTGAGATTCCACAGCAGCCCCAGGTGGCTGAAGCCCCAGTGCTTCTGTGTCTTGAAGGCTGATCCCTCTGGCTAGAAAAGAGAGGTCGGGAGGTGTGGGGCGCCGGAACAGGCGTCGGAGCTGGCCTTGGCTGCAGCTGAGGGTTCTCCACCGTCTGGCCTCCGTGCAGTGTGGCGGCCACTCTCCCTCTCCCTGGCCTGTCCAGCATGGTTGCAGACTCAGTGGGGCTCGCAGGGCATGCGCTGAGCCCCAGGAGGTGAATCTCAGCTCCAGCAGCCTTGTGACCTTGGGAGATGCTGCTGTTTCTAAACCTGAACTTTTTCAACGTAAAGATGAGCATATTTAATTTTCTGAGATGTCTTGGGTACTAAGTATGAAACAATTAAAAGACTTGGAAAAGCACAAAGCTTTATGCAGTATATGGCATATCCTGAAGTTGAGAGTTCTTTACTTATTTTGATTAAAGGTGAAATAAAATTGCATTTAAATCTGCAAAGCAGAGGTGGTCAGGTGGCTGAAGAACTCCCTGAGATACGGCTTGTTGCAAGTTTATGACATGATGGCAAGTGTTTACTACGTGTAAATCTTAAAGACAGGAAGAAAATTTAGCACGAAACATTCAATCCAACGGACTTAGCTTTTACTGGGCACTTGTGAAGTGGTGGAGAACCCTGGGTCTCTGCCGCAGTGTGGCCTTCAGGTGGGATTATTACAGGGTCAGGGAAGTACGGGCCGTTTCCGTGATGAAGATCCTGTGGACTCTGGCACCGATGCTTGGACCCCACGGGCGGTGTGCTTTCTCCATGACCCTCCAGAAGCTACGCAGAGTCTGGAGCTCCGTGGTCCTCAGGCCGCCGTCTTGTCCTTGGTGTGAACCTCAGCGGCCGCCGGGGCCTTGCCTCCGTGCCTCCCCGGGCCCTGCAGCATCATGTTCCTCCCCTCCAGCTGCTCAGCCCATCCCGCACAGAGCCTGGGGCAGGCGGTAGTTTTGGCATTGTGAGTCAAGCTCTCTGGACTGAGTGACTGCCAAGTCTGCGTCTCTCAGCACCTGGGCACCTGTGAGAGCAGGAGTGTGACACTCCCTGCGGGGCTGGGTGTCACTGCATCCCTGCCCAGTGGCAGCCGTGACCTTGCTGGATTTGGATTACAGTGCTAGGGAGGCCGAGGCGGGTGGATCACCTGAGGTGATCCCAGGTCTCCCAGGGCCCTGGGACCTTGTGGCCAGCCTCAGCTTAGGCTGCTGCCCACCAGTGGGGTGGAGGAGTCTCACACAGGACCCTCCTCACAGGAGAGGAAAACTGCATGCCCTGGGAGGCAGCCTGGGCTCCCACATCTGGAAGCTTCCAAGCCCCAGAGAGACTGAGCCTGAGCTAGAGCTCTTGCAGCCCCATCTCTGGTCTGCTCACAGAGTGGCAGGCATCTTCCTGCAGGATGGGGTGGCCTCTGTGGCTGCCTGGGGCCTGTCTGTGCCCTGCCCGGCCATCTGCGGGTACCCACTTCCTTCTCACCTGCCTGGCCTGCCTCACCTGCCTGGTCAGGCCACAGTGGACAGTGCTGTGTTGTGACCTCAGCCCCACACATGGGGGGACCTGGCGGTGGGAATGGCCTGGTCAGGATGAGGTCCAGCCTCCCCAGACCTGGGCAGATCCCCACCTCCCTGCAGCTGCCGCTTCCTTCAGCCTCAGGTATGTTTGGCTTTAGCTGTTGGAGGGTGGGGTGGGTGCCAGGCTCCAGCCAAGGGTGAGCTGCGTCCATGAGGACAGTTGTCCCAGATACCCAGGGCCCAGGTGAGATGGCACTGCTGAGTGTAGGGCAGTGTGGCCCCGATGACTGGACGCACGGCAATGGCCCCCGAGCAGCAGCCACATCCACCCCTCACCAGGCTGTGGCGATGGTCCCCGAGCAGCAGCCACATTCACCCTCATCAGCCCCACGGTGATGATCCTTTAGCGGTAGCCACACCCACCCTCACCAGGCCATGGCTGCAGGCTCAGGACACCCCACGCGTGAGGGGTCAGTGGGCGAGGGCATCAGCAGCCGCTGCTGTCCCACAGACATGTGCCCCCAGGCCTAGAGTCCTTGGCCCTCACAGCTGGCTGCCCATCCCAGAGAGGTTGCCAGGATAGCCCGGCCTGTGGTGATGGAGCCGGCCACCTCTGTCCCTCCACCGGGGACTGTGGGGACCCGAGCTGGGGCTGTGAATGGCCGGCCTCCCGCTCAGGGCCTGCTCCCTGCTTCCCGGGGTGGGCCTGGCCCAGGGGATCACCCCAGCACACTAGGCTTCATGCGGGAGGAAAGTTAGGCGGCTTTACGGGAGCCCTAAGAGTGACCTCCTTCACAGCAGCCATTGGCCTTGGGGCATGGGGAGAACCGGGCTGTGTGGGTAGATGGAGAGGGTTATGCAAACCGAGGCTCTGCTGGGCCTGAGAGACCCCAGTGCCTGCCTTCGCCCCCAACCTCCACCTCAGGTGCCAGAGGAGGAAGCGCGGAGCCACAATCCTGGGCCAAGCCCATTCCTGGCACCTGCACCCGGGCAATGGCCTGAGGACACCAGGGCACATGGCACACACATGGCACACATGACACACACAGCACACACATGACACACACGGCACACACATGACATACATGGCACACACATGGCACACACAGCACGCACACAACACACATGGCACACACATGGCACACATGGCACATGGAGGCATACACAGGAACACACGGGCACATACAAGCACACACAGGCACAGGTGGGCACACAGGCACATGAAAACACATGGAGGCACACGCAGGAACACGCAAGCACATGCGAGCACCCAGGCACATGAAGGCACACAGAAGCACATGGAGGAACATGGAGAGACATGCAGAGGGAAGCAGGCCCAAGCCCGGGAAGTGCAGGACAGGGGAGAGGCACGGGCTGCAGGGCAGGCACTCTCCTCCACCGTCCGCTGAGCGCCTGCCTGGTGCTGCGTCTGTGCTGGGTCCGTGCAGCAGTTGGGTGGCTGGTGAGTGGGGACGGGCACCCCCAGCTCTGTGGGGCTGCCTCGGACTGAGGAAGGGGCACCATGGCTCCCTGGCTCAGGGCCTGAGCACTGAGGGCTGCCTGAAGTGCCTGGAAGCAGCTGCTCTGTGAAGGCGAGTGTTTGGCAGCAAATGAGGAGCCCCTCCCCGCCCAGCTGTCCCTGAGCAGTGGCCACACCCTGGGTCGGCTCAGGGTCACCCACTCAGCACCTGGAGACCCCTGGCCTTGGCCCTAGGAGAGAATGGCGTGCTGGCTTGGTGTCTGCCTTCCTGAACACGTCTGCAAGGAGGAGGAGGCGTCTGAGTGTGGATGCGTCAGTCAAGGTGGCGACCCTCAGAAAAGCAAGCCAGAGAAAGACATTTCCTCCTGGAAAACCTCCCGTGATCCCGGAAGGAGTGTCAGGGAGACGGCGGAGTGAAGAGGGTGTGGGTGACGGGGTTGGGTGAAGGAACGTGGGTTTTGGGGTGTTGGTGAATAGGGTGTGGGTGAATTGGCAGTGGGTATTGGGGTGTGGGGTCGCCGGGATAGTGGTGTTTGACCTGGGCTCCTAGCCACATGGTGTCCTGTCATTTCCCACTTGCTGTTGAGAGTGTGATAGTTAAGCTGAGTCAGTGGCTGTTGGTTTCCCCCTGGGGTGCACCCCTTTCACAGGCTTGGAGCTGAGGGGTTCATGGTGGGTGGAGGCCTACGGCTGTGTCTCCACACAGTGCTGGCTGGGCTCTGCCCCTGGGTGGCAAATGTGGCTCAGGTACGGGGTCCCTTTTGTGGCACACCCCGACTCACTTGTTCAGGGCGCTCCTGCGAACCCTCACGTCCTCGTTCTGCAGGTGTCTTGCGTGATGCTCGATTTTTTTCTCCCAAAACACCTTTATCCCACCTGCATCATACGCTACTCTTCCAGGATTCTTCAGAGTGGGGCTTTCACCTACATTCTGGAAAACAGAAAATGGAGAAGAGCTCAGCCGCCTTGTGCCACTCCCGTTGAGGAGTCTATGCTCCAGCACCCGACGGCAGAGGAGCTGGCTCTGCCTGGAGCATCAGGGTCCCTGCCTTCCTGGTGTGGGAGGATGGCGGAGGCTGCTCTCTGAGAATCAGGCCTCAGGTGGCTCCCGGCTGGCTCCAACATGCTCTACCCGCTCCGCCTTCTAGAGCAGTCTCCTGGGTTGGCAGAAGCAGAAACTGAGGACAGATCCCGTTTTGGGCTTCTAGTTGTTTCAGAATCTAAGTCCCCACACACTTCTCTCTGCGTTAGTGCGGGTGATCCGTGGTCCCCCCAGCGAGGCCAGTGTGCCTCGGATGGAGCTGTGGCTCTGGTGCTGTGTGAGTCCATTCCTTGTTTTTGAGACAGGGTCTCACTGCAGTCTCCCAGGCTGCAGTGCAATGGTGCAATCTCAGCTCACTGCAGCCTTGACCTCCTGGGTTCAAGCGGTCCTCCTGCCTCAGCCTCCTGAGTAGCTGGGACTGTAGGTGTGCACCACCATGCCTGGCTAAGTTTTATATATTTTGTAGAGGCGGGGTCTCACTAGATTGCTCAGGCTGGTCTTGAGCTCCTGGACTCAAGTGATCCTCCTGGCTCAGCCTCCCGAAGTGCTGGGACTACAGGTGTGAGCCCACGTGCCTGGCTCAGTGGGCCTCTCTCGACACCTGGTTATCGGGCACTTTTGGTTTGAAATATGTAAACCCGGCCGTGGGTTTACATGGCAGGTGACACTGAAAACTTCAGTTCTGCGATTTGACATGCTAGAGTGAGGCTGACTGAAAATTTTACTGTTCAATTATTTTGGACTTGTGCATCTATGACTCAGACACCAGCAGTCTTAGAATATCAATCTGCAGCCATCGAGAATGTCCAAGGCCAGGAGCAGCGGCTCTGCCTGTCATCCCAGCACTTTGGGAGGTGGAGGCGGGTGGATTACCTGAGGTCAGGAGATCAAGACCAGCCTGAACAACATGGTGAAGCCCTGTCCCTACTAAAGATACAAAAATTAGCTGGGCATGTTGGCGCATGCTGGTAATCCCAGCTACTCATGAGACTGAGGCAGGAGAATCGTTTGAATCCAGGAGGCAGAGGCTGCAGTGAGCCGAGATCGCACCACTGCACTCCAGCCTGGGTGACAGAGCAAGACTCCATCTCAAAAAAAAAAAAAAAGAATGTCCATAACAAAGGGAAAGCGCCGAGTGCAGATAGCAGCAGCTTTTCCAGAGCCTTCCTCCTGATTTCACCCAGGGGTGGGAGCCCACTCTGCTCCAGGTCAATGCTCTCTGGGATGTGTGGACCTGGGGCGTGGCCCCAGGTCTCCGTGGATGGCTCTGCTCTGTGCTTGAGGATGAGGTTTACACAAGGGATCCAGGGCCACGCTTTGGGGGGGCTGAGGCAGTGGGTCTCAGAATGAACAAGGCATCCACAGTCCTGGGCTGCCTGAGCCCCTAAGCCGCTGTCCTGAGAGCTCCTCGGGGCCTCTGGGGTGGACGGAGCCATTTCTGCAGCCTGGCTGCTCCCTCGGCATGCTCTGTTCTTCAACTTGGCCTTGGAGGCATTTCTCCCCCTACCCGCCGCCTTCCCTCTTGCTGGGGAAGAACACAGGGTGGCAGGAGTATGGGAAAAAGCAGGCAGCTGAGACCCATAGGCTCATTCCCTGCAAACACATCACCTGCTTCAGGCAGAGAGGGTGAGGGCTAGGCTAAGGCAGCAATGAACAGGGGCTGAGGACTCTTTCGAGGAGCTTCATGTGGCTCCTGGCTGGGGGCTTCCAGCTTCGAGGTGTGGACGCTGTGGCCCGAGTGGACTCTTGTGATGTGGGCGCTGGGTGCTTTGCTGGGAAGCTGCCCCTGGAGGGTCACAGAAGTTGCCCATCGATGCCTTGCCGTCTGTTCCAGAAGCTTAGAAATGCAAAGTCAATCAGGAAGGAACTGAACTCAGCCTTGCCTGCCTGTGCTGAGGATGCTGGCAGTGAATTCTGTGAGTGGAAACTCAGCCAATGAGGAGCGGGGCTGCACGGAGCCCACCAGCGAGGGCCAGGTCCAGCCGCTTACCCTGGACTTCGCATCTCCTCTGGTATCTGGGCTGGTGTCAGATTCAAACCGAGTAACAGCTGGAAAACATCTGACAGCTGAGACCTGGCTGTTCTTGGCGGGGCTTCAGAGAGCAGCGTGGGTCTGAGAGCTTTTGCTCTCAGGACGCTTAGCCCCAAAGGCAGCCCTTTAAACCCTCATGGCATGAAAACAAACCAACAGCAAAAGGAAGAACCAGCAAATCAGCAGAGACAGAGAAAAAGCAGACACGTGAAGATACGAGACACGAGATGCTGTCCCCGCAGAAGCGTTGACATCAGGAATCCCAGAGGGAAAACAAAGTCACAAAGTTCAGTTCCCCTGGCGAAGCACAGGTGGGCTCATGTATTATGCCAGATATCTCCGCAGTTTGCTCACATTTTGAGGGCCTCCAAATGCAGTGCCAAGCTCTCAAGCAAGGACGGCACTTGGCACATCACAACGAGCTTACTTTTCCAACCATTTCTCAGAGACCAGCGGGTTTTCCTGTCTGTCAGGGTCGTCAGCCTGTCCTCTTCTGTGTGGACGCCTGTATCTTGTCTGCTGCTCTCTGCTATATGGAATCGGTGACAGCCAGGCTTGGCATCAGTTCAGTCCCAGAAAGACGTGCTGCCCTCTGGGCACCATCCCTGGCAGAGCTGTCTGACCGGCGGGCAGCTGTTGGTGGCGTGGGAGTCTGGAGGGCGACTGGCTGTGTATCCTCTGCCCTCAGCTCCCGTCAGGACTGGTTTCTTCTTTTGCTGGCTGCTCCCAGGAAGCCTCGTGAGTGGGAGGGGGCCAGTGCCCGGGCAGGGGCATAGGAGCATCTGGGAGTCCCTGGTCCCCCCCGCCGTGTCTCAGGAATGGCAGCCTTTGCACTTAACGAAGGGGAAATGTGTATCACAAAACGGTGCAGACACACTTGAGGCAGGCACAGAAATGCTTAGGATCTCTGCCCAGCCCGTACATAGATCGACTTATTTATTGTGAGGAGCTGGCTCACGTGGTGACCACTGGGGACCCAGGAAAGCCTTCAGTGTCAGTCAGCCCAACGCCGAGGGAGGTTGGTGCAAATTCCAGACCTCAGGCCAGAGATGATGAGATGAGACGTCCTGGACCTAGTAGGAGGCAGGAAATCAGGCCGCTCCACCTTCCTCCCCACCGAGCCCCGTCAGGCTCGGAGGGTTGGATGACACCCAGCACTCAGCAGCTACCGAGGCCACCAATTCAGAGGCCAGTCTGTCTGTCTGGAAACACCTCCCAGCCACACTCAGAAACAGTCCCTCGAAGACCTGGTGTCCTCAGGTCAATGCGTAAAGTGAAGCCCCCAGGGTCTGTCCTGGACAGGGCTCCTCTCTCAGGCTCCATCCCTTGAGGCCTCAGGGAGCTGTCAGCAGGGTGAGGGCCAGCCTCCATGTTCTCTTTTCCGGGAAAAGCACAAAGTCATATTTACAAAAAAAACTCCAGTGTCACTTATTTCTTTATGATGTTTCCAAGTAATTGATAGTTTTAAGGTGAAAGCTTTTGGGTAATTTTCGTTTACTGTCATAAAGCAGAATGCACACTTATTTTTTATTTTTATTTTTGAGACAGAGTTTTGCTCTTGTTGCTCAGGCTGGAGTGTGATGGCACAATCTTGGCTCACTACAACCTCCACCTCCCAGATTCAAGGGATTCTCCTGCCTCAGCCTCCTGAGTAGCTGGGATTACAGGTGTGTACCATCACGCCCAGATTTTTTTTTTTTATTTTTAGTAGAGACGGGGTTTTTCCATGTTGGTCAGGCTGGTCTTGAACTGCTGACCTCCGGTGATCCGCCCACCTCAGCTTCCCAAACTGCTGGGATTACAGGTGTGAGCCACCCTGCCCGGCTTACACTTGTTTTTTATATTATCCTTCACAGTTTTTTTTTGTTTGTTTGTTTTTAACTGGAGTTCTGTGGTGTCATCAGTGGATTGGGAGCTGTTTGTGATTTCCTGCGCCCTGGACTGTGCTGGGGACACCCTGCTCTGTGGCTCCCCAGGACCTGGGGCTTGGCTTCAGGACCCCGGTGACTTGACCCAGCACCCAGAGAAACGCGGCGCTCACGCAGCAGGGGTGGGAGACGCCGGTGAGAACCAGAAATACACAGATGGGAGGAAGCACCTGAACCCGGGAGAGGCTCCTCCAGCGCTAAAGCCCGCGGGGCCTCCCCAGGTCTCTGTGCGTGAGCGCGACCCGGATCCCCGCCTGCTCTGGGCCCACGGGAGGAGGGAGCCGTGAAGCCAAAACGACCAGCAGTCAAAACAGCCCGGGACCTCAGAACGGCCGCCCCTAACGCCGCGCGGAGGCCCCGCCGGGGAGGCCCGGCCGGGGAGGCCCCGGGCTGACCCTGCCTGATGGGCAGCACGTCGCAGGAGCGCCCCTGACTTCCCCGCGTTGCGTTTCGGAGTTTGCAGGTCAGGTTTGCACCATCTGCGTAACCAGAGAGCCAGAGCGGAGCAGGAACTGGGAGGACGCGTGCCCAGGCGGAGGCGTTTGCGTCCCTTCCCGTTTCCCAGACGACCCGGCGGAGCCGGACCACGGAACTTCCTGCAGCCGCCGCCCGCACCCCAGCAGGTGCGCTCGTCCAGGCTGCGGGGCCCAGCCGCCTTCCAGCCCAGGGGTCCCGCCTGCTGCATCCCCTCCTCCTACCGCCTCCGAGCCTCCGTCCTGCGCCCCGGCCCGGGCTCTGTGAGTGTGAAGGCCGCGTCCTGACAGTCGCAGCAGCAGCGGCAGCAGCGCAGGCTCAGCCTACCTTGTGTGCGACGTTGCCCAGCTCTGTCCTTCCTGCCTCGCGAGAGCCGAGTGTAGGGGCCGCTGGACACTGGACCGGAGAACCTGGACCCAGGCAGGGTCTGCTGGGGAGCTGGCAAGTGCTGAGCCCCGTGTCCCCTTGCCGGCCACTCTGCTGGCTTCCGAAGCACCCTGGCCCTGCGCTCACGGTGGCACGCAGGAGCCATCCTGAGCCCAGCGGTCAGGCCCAGGGCCCTTCCCTGAAATGCGCCATGAAGGCGAACGCTCCGTGACACTCAGGGCCAGGGCTCCCAAGGCCGGTGACAGCCCCTCTCTGAGGCCTCCTGGCTCCCAGGGGCTGACCTCCCTTGAGAAGGGGGTGCTGTCTACGGCCCGGGGCGGGGCCTGCAATCACATTATAAAGTCATTTTTGAGCTGGGTGCTATTAACCACTAATCAGTGAGCCACAGTCATGGCTTGTTTTGTTAAGAAAAATGTTCCTAACCTAAGCGCTCACCCATGTCCACTGTCAGACGCCTGTGTGGGGGTCTCTGCTTCTCCACAAGGACCCCCTGACCGCCCGCTGGTCCAAGGGCTGGTCCCAACTGCACTGGCAGATGGCGGCAGGGGACAAGGACAGCGCAGTAGGCTCTATGTCCAGCTCACCAGAGGATGGCTCCCCTTACAAAACACCGGAGACCTGTGCCCTCCCTCCCCTGCCTCTCGCCCCTGCTTCGGACCTCTCTGAGCTTGGAGGGGCTCAGGCGCAGCTGCAGCCCAGGCTTCCTTCTCTTCCTGGAGGAGGCTGAGGAGGGGTCTGCAGGCTCTGTCTCCCAAGCATCCTGGAAGGTCCTGTGCTCCAGGGACGCCCGTCTTTGACTCTGTTCTGGGTCGAGAGGCTGAGGCCTCAGGGCGGAGGCTGCTCCTTTTCAGCTCCACTGTGACCTTCTCCCACTGCCAGGGGCATCTGCCCCCACACACATGGCCGCCTGGCCCACCTCCAGGCTGAGCCCTCTCTTCCCACCCAGATCAGCAGACAAGGCCCTCGGTGCCTGGAGCCATCAGGACAGCCGGTGGAGCCCAAGTCTCAGCGTGGAGAGGGGAGGGGAGGGGCGGGTGTCAGCGTGGGGAGGGGAAGAGTCCCAGTGTTGGGAAGGGAAGAGTGGGTCCCGGCGTGGGGAGGGGGAAAGTCACAGTGTGGGGAGGGGAGAGGCGGGTTCCAGCTTGGGGAGGGGGTGTTTTTTGTGTCTGTTGAGGCACCGCACACTGTATAGGCCACAGTTTCTCATGGGACTTCGGCTGGCACCTGGCCCAGTGTGGCTGCCCTACTGAAGTGTCAGCCCAGGCCCCAGCATTTTGGAGCCCCCAGCTGCCTTCCCCACGTCCAGCTTGATGGGTACATGGTGTTGCCCGCCAGTTCCCATACCCTCCCCCTCCCGAGGGGTCCCTGGGCTGCGGCAATGTTTAGTCTGAGTGAATGAGCTATGGGGGGACAGATGCCCCGTGGCTGCAGACCGCCCCCCCGCCAGAGAGCACAAGGTGGGGGGGCCAGAAGGCCCCACAGAGAAGGCAGCATCACACCAACTTCGAGATGCCATGGGGGTCAACAGCTGGGCCAGGAGCTGGCTTGGGAGTCAGGGCGGTGGGATGACCTCCAGAGCCAAGCGTGGGGCTGGCACTTTCCTAAGCCAGGTGTTCTTGGAACGGATTCTGCAGAATCCGTCATTCATCTGGCTCAGTGTGGGGGAGGACAACGGAGTGGTGGGGGCTGCTGCAAACGGAGACGAAGCCGTGTCCCCAGGGCTCATAGTTGCACTGGACAAACTTTTTCCAAAGATGCCTCAAATCTGAATTTTTAGGTGGCATGTTCAGATTTTGAGGTGTTGACTACTATTTCACCTAAAAACCACTGAGCTGGCCCCCCATGTGGGCAGGACAGCAATGCACTAGAAGCCCAGCAGCCTGGGGATCCCGCACTTCTTGGGGGGCTATGGGGGGGCTGCAGTGGGCGTCTGGGATTCCAGAGTGGGGGAAAAACCTTGTTTTTGAGGAGCCCTCAGATGGAGGGTGGAGAGAGCCATTCGGGGACATCCCCCATCGAGGCAGGCGGGGAGCTGAGCTGCGGCTGGGAAGGGTGAAGATGTTCTCCTGTGGACACAGGAGGTAGGCGGGAGTCTCAGATTAGACGGCCTCACGGGAGGAAGGAGGGTCTCTTGGATTAGACCGCCCCGAGTGGGAAGGGGGCAGTTTTATGACCAGAGACACCTGCAGAGGAATCTTTTTTGCGAATGCTATATTTTCCTAAGTTATTAGGAGCACAGCTTGGCGGTGACTGACAGGTGTCTGGCTGGTGTGCTGGGAAGCCTTGAGGAGCCATTGGTCCTACGTGCAGGGACGCATGTGGGGAGGGTGCCTGGGTCCAGCCTGTGGGTGTTTTTGGGAGGTGCCCCCTCTTTTCCGGGTTCTTTGCCAGCTGGTGCTGGTCTGTGAGTGCCCTCAGGGCCTTGTCCTGGAAGAGCCTCTTCCCTGGGCCTCTGTGCTGCAGAGGCCCAGGTGAGTCTCTGCAGGGGGCCGACTCTGTGGGCTGCGTCCTTTCTCCTGCCGGCTGGCATTGGTGCCGAGCTGCCGACCCTTCCTCTGCCCAGGTGTGGCTTGGTTCAGTTGGAGTCCAGCATCAGAGACCAGAGTCGGATGCTTGTAAGTCAGCTGTGTCCACAGGGCACGGGCCTCCTCTTCACTGTCCCTGCCCCGGCCCGTTACAGGTGCTGGGCAGCACAATTAGGTCTGGAGTCCTCTGCCCGGGAGAAAAGGGAGAATGTTGCTGGGGACGAGTGTGCACAAGTGTGTGTGCAGGGCTGAGGGCATTCACACACCTGTGTGTTTTATCATAACACAAAGTGGGCTGAGAGGCTCACCCTGAAGTGTGAAGGGCTGAGCGTCATTTAGAACCCTTCTCTTTTTCTCCTTCTTGAGCAGCTGGATGTTGAGAGGAGCCCCGTCTGGCGTGGCTGTGTCCCCCGCCCCGGGTAGGCCCTTCAGTGTGGACTCCCACCCTCCCAGGGATCCATCCCCAAAGGCACCGCTAGTTCTGCCAGCCCAGCACTTCCTCAGCGTTTTCCGAGAGGCCCTGGTTGCCTGGAGTCATTTCCAATTTAGGTCTGGTTAGTTCCCCCCCATCTCCCATGCTTAGTCCCCCACATGGCATCTCTCATGCTTAGGCCTCCCCAGAGTCTCTCGTGCTTAGTTCTCCCCCAGCGTCTCTCATGGTCAGATCCCCCCTCCCAGCATCTCTCATGGTGATTTCCCCCCCAGCATCTCTCATGGTCAGTTCCCCCCGCAGCGTCTCTCCTGGTCAGTTCCCCCCCAGCATCTCTCCTGGTCAGATCCCCCCTCCCAGCATCTCTCCTGGTCAGATCCCCCCTCCCAGCATCTCTCATGGTCAGTTCCCCCCCAGCATCTCTCATGGTCGGTTCTCCCGCAGCATCTCTC
>CM052652.1:150067634-150084174 GCA_028533165.1 Leontopithecus rosalia | reverse complement strand
GAAAGGGGAACGTGCTGTGTGCAAGTGAGGAAGAGACTCCTCACTGGAACCCAACCATCCTGGCACCCAATCTCAGACTTTCCACATCCAGATCTGTGAAAACAAATTTCTTTTGTTTAATCCACTCAGTCTATGGAATTTTGTTATGGCAGCTAACTGATACAGACCTTAAGTAAAAACTAAAGAAATCAATCATGTATAGAATTTAGTCAATAATAACATATCAATATTACTTCACTAAATGTGACAAATGGCCACACTAATGTAACAATTTAACAGTATGAAAACTGGATGTAAGTTATTTGAAAACTCTCTCTACTATTTTCACAACTTTCTGTAAATTTAAAACTCTTCTAAAACACAAAGCGTATTTCTAAAAATTCGATGGCTTCCTATAATATTTTTCTTAAACCAAAGGCCTCTCAATCTTTTACTCATCATCTAATACTTACACCTTGTTTACTCTGGTGTACCATGTTCACCTTTACAAGGGTTACACAGTATGAGTTACATACATGTACACGTTTGTCAAAATTGATTAAACTGCACACTTAAGATCGATGCATTTCTCTATATATGTTATACTTCAATTACAACTGTTTTAAAATATATGATTGCCAAATGAATACTCTAATGACCTAAAAAGTACCCTTGAATTTGGTGGCTGAAAACACTAACATTTCAAATTAACAGAAGTTTTTCTGGAGTGAAGAAAAACTTTCATAGTTAAACTTTCATAGTTATACATTTTTCTTTTATAAATTTTATACCATAAACATGTATTACTTTCTAAATCAGATGAAAAAAATTCAGTTCCCTGTTAGCGTACATAATACACTAGTGTAAACACAAATGAAGTTGAAAATGCAAAAATGTCAAACATATTTACATTATAAAAAAAAGAATCTGCTCACAGCAGCAAAAAAGGTTATAAAATATTTGATTCATTCTGCCTTACTTCCCCACCCTCCCCATCACAAGACAGAGTTTTTCAGTCCTGTTGCCCAGGCTGGAATGCAATCCACTCACTGCAACCTCCACCTCCTGGGTTCATACAATTCTCCTGCCTCAGCCTCCTGAGTAGCTGGGATTACAGGCATGCACCACCATGCCCAGCTAATTTTTGTATTTCTAGTAAAGACGGGGTTTCACCATTTTGGTCAGGCTGGTCTTGAACTCCTGACCTCAGGTGATTCACCTCTCCCAGCCCCCCGAAGTGCTGGAATTACAGGCATGAGCCACCTAACCCAGCCCACCTTACTTTTCAAGTTACAGATGAACTGAACATCAGCACATCAGAAACTAACAAAGAACACAAACATGCTCAATGATATCTGATGTCTTCTAAATCACACATCTGGCCCTTTTCATGGCACAGCTCTCCCTTAGTTCAATTCCTTCCTCAAAACCTTCTCTCCATATTTTCCTTTAATCAAAATCACCTACTAAACATTACCCTAGAAATAAAATCATCTGGAAAGCAAGGCCTACAAAGGCAAACCTCAGATGCCAGATACTTTCTATCTTACAGCATGGTGTCACCTCACTTGATAACAGATCTTTTACTAAGATTTAAGGTCTACTGAACAAATACTATGGCTACCTCAAGGTCACTCTGGAATTCTCAGTAATGATTAAACAACACAGGAGTCAATGGCAAAATCTTTTGCTCCTTTTCCTTCCCTGGCCTCAGCCTTATTGCAAAACACTCCCTCTCTTCTGCTACCTGGCACTGTAAGGCATGTTCTTACATTCCATGTGGATCAATAATTTCTATCATCTCATAAATTCTATACTTACTCTAGTAAAAAGTTAACTGTTTTTGTTAAAGTCCTTTTCTTCATCTGACATTAAACATCTACTTCTATAATTTTCTAATTTTTCAAAACACTGTTAATTTGCACACACCAAATCAACATACTTCTACGTTGTATTTTTGCACTTTTCATTTCCTGATTTGCCTTTTTCCTGCTGACTCACACTATCTGATTACAACAAATTCCTAAGCTTTTTCTCAACCTGGACTATTTACATTATAAAAATGTTCCATGTTCTCTAAAATGCTCAGTTTAAAAATGATAGCTAAATTATTTTATTCATCCAATTTTACAATATGAGTTTTTAGTTATTTCAAAACTTCATCAACAAGCAAGTCAATTTTTAGGTGCTTCAAAGAAACAGTTTTCAGTATGAAAAGTTAAGGCTTATGTGGTATTAATCAAATATTCTCAAGACTTGCTCAAATAGAAAACAACTGTAAATATACTCACATGTTGCTAAATAATGGGGGCACATTCTTAAAAATGCATCATTAAGCAGTTCACTGTGGACATCACAGTGGACTTATACAAACCTAGACAGTCTAGCCTACTACACATGCACCTAGATGGTACAGTCTATTACCCCTAGGTTGCAGACCTATATAGCAGCTTACTGTAATGAATACTATAGTATGTGTGTATCTAAACATAGAAAAGGTACTGTAAAAATACAGCATAACAGATAGAAAATGGTATACCTATATAGGGCGCTCACCATTAATGGAGACTGCAGGACTAAAAGTTGTTCTGGGTAAGTTGGTGGTGAATGAATGTTAAGGTCTCAGACATTGCTGTACACCACTATTGACTTTATAAAGACTTTACACTTAGGCTACACTGAGAAGTTCTTCTTTCTTCAGTTAACCTTGGCTTACTGTAACTTTTTTATTTTACAAACTTTTAAACTCTTCTATAATTGCACTTAGCTTAAAACACACATTGTACATCTGTACAAAATATTCTTTCCTTATATCCTAATTCTATAAGCTTTATTCTATTTTTAATTTTAAAACTTTTTCTTAAAAACTAAGACAAAAACATCCACTAGCCTAGGCCTACACAGGGTCCAGATCATACACATCACTGCCTCCCACCTCCAATCTCATCGCACTGGAAGGTTTTCAGGGGCAACAACATGCATGTGGCTGTCACCTGCTATTATGACAGTGCCTTCTTCTGGAATATTTCCTGAAAGACCCACCTCAGGCTGTTCTATAGTTAACTTTTCTTTTTAATCAACAGAAGTACACACTAAAACAATGATAAAATGGGTAGAAAATATGCAAACCAATAATATATTTAATATTATCAAGTATTATGTACTGTACATAACTGCATATGCTACACTTTTACAGGGACTGGCTGCACAGTAAGTTTGTTTACACCAGCATCACCACAAAAACATAGTAACTAAGAAATTCTGACTACTACAGCTTCACTAGGCAATGGGAATTTTTCAGCTCCCTTATAATCCGTGGGACCAAAATCATATATGAGCTCCGATGACCTCACTGGCACTATGCAGTACATAACTGTACTACACCAATTAGGGCTATACATGGCTATATAAATTTATAGTAGTCCCAAGCTACAAACTCAAGATCTTTAGCTAAACAAAGAAAGACATGTCAAAATGTTTTAAGTCCTGTCTCCTTCCCATGATTCTCCTGATTATTTCAGTACTGAAAAGAACTTTCTCTGGTTGCTGAGATGTTTAAATGAGTTCATTATTATGAAAAAGATATTATTAGCATAACAGAAAATATTTTGGCATGGGAGGGAAGGGAGAAAGGAAAGAAAGAAAGGAGGAAGAGAAAAAGAGACTGAACACATGCCGGTCTCCGTAAAAGAAATGTAAATGTATATGGCTATCTCCCTTGCGCCTCATCAGGAATATGTTTTTTTTACAGACACCTACCCTGCATTTGCTGATACACTGGCAGCAACCTGTTTAAATCAGGAGTGTAACATGCTACACTGCATGTCAGGGTGGAAAACAGCAATGATCTTCCACAGGGCTGAGAAGATGAAAAACACTAAATTCTGATCAATTTATTAATAAACAGAGAACAGTATTTTCTTCAAATACATGATTAATTTAACTACCAATACTTTAGTCGCAGGATACACATTATAACTGCTGTTAAAGATAGGTGGGCATGACCGTAATAAGAGGTTTCAACAGAAGGCAGAATTATTTATTTTTTTCTATTTAATTATTTTGTATTTGAAACTCATTTCACATAAGTTTATTTAAAAGAGTAAAGCGCAAGGCAGCCTGTACCCTAATGTCAGGTTTCCAGCTTGCTGCCAGGAAAAGCAGTCTGGATAAGAGAGAATCTGTGTTATAAATGAAATCCCCTAAGACTAAACAACATGCGCACATTCCAGCTGAGGACAGCGAACCAGTACCCCTCCTAAAGTGCTAACACTTACTTCTAGGTTAAGTATGCTACAAACAATTGTAAGCGAAATTTCCAAAGTCAACTACCTTTAGCTTGGGGCTACAGCAATCACCTAACTCTACCTCCCACATCCGGCATCAACAACTTCCTTAAATCTTAAGCTGAATTCTCCCAACGAAATACTTCCAAGCTTTCTTTGCTGAATAAAAATGGCGCTGCTTTTCCCGTCACATTATTGTTGATTTCTCAGTAATCCTTAGGCCCTTTAACCATCAAACTCAATTGGCCTCATTTAAATGCTACCCTTCCCTGAACACTGCCAAGTGCTTTTTTGAGGGGCGGGCCAGGAGGTAAGTAAGGGTGGCTGCTTCTATCTACAAGGCGGCAACTTTCTCAGCTAGAATCCTGGGGATAACTCCCTCTCACTTTTCTTCATAACCTCTGTCTCCCTTAAACCACACTCCAATGCAAACTGTCCCCAAAGTGCAGTAGCACTTAAGCTTCTCTTTTCCCCTCGAACCCAACGATGCCATCTCTAATGCACGGTTCACACCTAAACCCACGCCTCAGCCTTTCCGGGGGTAGTTCAGAGCCACCCGCTGGGCAGGCACCACCACGCTGGCCTCTCTGAAGCGCAGCCTTCCGCTGTCTACATCCCAGCCTGTGCACCCGAAGGGACCCAACAGCTGAGTCCCAGCCCTGCTGCAGCAGAGGGCAGGGACCAGCACACACACCCTCAAGTCTACACGAAGACCCTCCCCGGGACTACCCCGGCCCTGGGCGGCGGATGCGGGTCTGGGGCGAACGCCGCGGAGGCAGGGAGGAGGCTGGCGGGAGTGAGGTCACCGGGACAGGCTTGTCTTTCCCTCCCTTCCAGCAGCGGCGGGCCCCAGTCCCCACCCCTCTCCCAGGCCCCCGGTCTGGCGGCACCACGGCCACAAAGGGCAGAGAGGGCGCGTGCCCGACGCCTGGGTGCCTCGCGGTACCCGAATCTACCTGGTCAAGTGGCAGCTGCACCACGTCGCTGAGGGGCCGTGGCAGGGTGGAGTCCGTGGTACTGGTGGTGCCGGAGGGCGATGGAAAGGCTTAAACTAGGGAGTGCTCTCTACTTTGCGCCCAGCGCCACCCACGTTCACTGCTAGTGACTGCTGCCCCACCTCCGACTTCCAGCAACTCCCAACGCTCGTTCCCGACTTTGCGCACACGGGCTCCGATGGCCGCCCACGGCACAATCACCGCGTGGAACCCTGACGCAGCAGCAAATCAGAGTGCCAGCCGCACAGCGCCCTTCCCCCGTGCCGAGGGAGGGGGCAAAGGGAGGAGGCTCCTGTGAAGGCTGTAGCCTGAGGGCACCTCACAGGTGGAGTGGGATGCCTTTCCGGGGTGAAACTTTAGAAGGGAGTCACCCCTTCTTTTGTCCTCCCTCACCCCTCCCTTTGTCCTCCCTGTAATGTCACGGCCATCCACCTCTCTCTAGGAGGGACAGCAGGCAACTTAGGGGTGGGCAGTTGCCCCCATAAAAGGAGTGAAGTGAGGGACGTCCCAAGCATTGCTGGGGACATTGGGGACCAAGCTTGGGCCTGGCAGGAGGGGGACGGTGAACAAAACCTAGCTGAAAAACCCCTTTGTCTTCCAAACTGCTGTGTAAAAGCCCAAAGTTGAGAACAATCCCGTGGTCTGACCCTTCAGTCCCCCTCCAGCTGCACCTGGGCCTTCCAGGTGGAGGGAGGTGTTCCTGGATTGGATGCCTGTGGTTGCAGGGAGACCGGCTCACCTTTGTTGCCTTAAGGTTTAGTTCTTTGGTCGCCAACTGCTGTCATTGAACGTCCTGCCTTCCTCCTCAAAGAGGCGGTTTCTAAGCATCCCTTCACCCCCTGAGCACAGTCACCCTCAGACTTTTGAATTCTGCGTGTCCGCATACCTTCTGGGTGTTGAGGGAGGGTCAGATATATGTGTAATTCGTTTGCCCCAAACTTCATAAAGTAATCCATTTGAACTCTTTGAAAATGCAACATCAACTTTTGTTCAGCAGACTTTTAGAAGAGGAATGCCACAGGAGGGTTCCTAATTCCCCTTGGGAGCTCAAGACTTAAGGGTTTGGCAGTTTGTGATTCAGGTAAAAATAGTGTTTACTGGGAGTTTACCTGTATGTTTTAATACTTTTGGTAGAATATCGCAATAATCCTCACAATTATGCTGTGAGATAGATACTATTATACACCATCTTTCCAATAAATTGAGGCACATAAAAGTTATGTAATTTGCCCAAGAACACACAACTAAGTAGATTGGAATCTAAGTAACCTACCTCCAGAGCTGACTTTGCCACTAGACCTTTGTCTTCCTCACACCTAAACCCATTCTAGAAATTCCCATCAGCTATCATTTGCTTTATGACTAGTCCAGGATCTTGAACAATAGAACAGCACAGATAAGAAGAATACACCCACTTTGGTAAATCGGTCAGTGGGCTTTAGTTTCTTTGAAAAGGAGGCAGTTGAACTAATCAATGCAGTCCCTTTCTGCCTAAAATTGAGTGGTCAATGTAATCTTAGTTTGGTTAATTCTTAACTGAAACTGAATAGAGGATGGAAGGAAGAATAAGAAAAAAACCTGGACCTTCAGTCAACCTGGGGAAGTGTTCCAGTGGGAATAGTAATCAATTAGAGAGCAACCTATTGAGTTAGGTTCTTATTAAAGAATATTAATCCAAAAATATAGATTTCTCTATTAATACAGTATTAGAAGAAAAGATTTTTTCATTTTCTTCACTTTGGAAACATGCAGAGGAAGCATACAGCTGGCAGAGCATACAAACTGAAGGAAAAATTGAAATGCCATTTTAAACCATTAAAGATGTGCGTTGGGAACATACGGCAAACTAGAGTAGGCAGCACGGAGATACTGAGTAGGCAGCCTACTGCAACCTAGAGTAGGCAGCGTGAGTGCCACCATGCCCAGCTAACTTTTGTACTTTTTGTAGTACCAATAATGTCTACAAAAGGAGTTTCCTTAGGCTGAAGTTTTATTTTAGTCATACATGACAGAACATAGCCTATATTTGGGCTTACTTCACCTAAAAGCCTTAACAGAGTTTTGTGTTTGCAGAAGTAAATAGGGTAACAACTAGTTTTGATCTATTTTGGGCTTTTATAAACTACACAGTAGGAAAGGATTTCAAAAGAACAAGCAGTAATTATATAAAGATCTTCATGGAGGAAAGTTAAGCGAATGAATGTATAACTTTTTTGGATTATGGTATTAGTTTGTGGCACATTTAAAATTATTACTCTGATTGATGACTTTGAAAATTCCAGGCACCGTTAGACTCCATCCTTCTGTACAGTATTTCTCTAATTCTATACATATTTATATTTTTTAGGTTAGTGTCCACCTGTTAATCAATTAAACAATACTATATTATTCTAGGACAGGAGCCAGGAACTTTGGTCTTATGGCATAAAACTACTCTATTACTTTTGTGTAGAATATATTCCACTACTGGTTCCTAGATACTTATGTCAGAGAGTACTTAAAATTGTTTCCTGCAGTTGCTTGAGTGTCATTAAAAAATAAAAGAAAAAATCAACTCATGTATATCTTATACAACCCAACAAGAGAGTGGGTCTCCATGGGGTTCAAGGACCATCTTTATCAGAATCACTCAGGATGCTTATTGAAAACCCAGATTCCTGGGCAACAGTCAACACATAAAAGAATCAGAATGTGCTATGTCTGAGCCCTACAATCTGCCTTTTATCAGTGTTCATGGGTAATCCCTAAGTACACGGTGAAGTTTAAGAGCCATTGCCATGGGCCTTTAATACCTCTCATTTTCTTAAGAACTTGTTATAATTCGGCAAATGCAAAAATAATTTGCATATGCTGATTCTTACACCAGGACAAGTAATTTAATTAGGTTTTATTCTGTGTTTCTAATTTACAAATAATAATCCACACTTTTCCTATGCTAAATGTGAAGTAAATTCACTAACTTTAAATCAGCACTAGTAACTATGACAACTAACATTACTAGACCCATTTTATCATTGAAATAAAAGAAAAATCAAATGCCCAGGGCCCTTATTGATTGTATATGTATAATAAAGATATAAATACTCCTGTGTATTTCTGAGTAACCAGTTTTTTACAAATCATAGTTTGTAAGATCTGTGTAGATCTGTGTCCTAGTCAGCACAGACCTAAGCCAGCAGAAAGTTATTTGTCCCTTCCTTCAGAAAAATCAGGTGGAATGCTTTAAACACCTGGCATTTGAAATTGAGTCATGTATTTGTGTCTGTTTACTGATTTGCTGTCTGCATCCTGACCCACAAAGTGAGAACTGTATGAGTGCAGGGGCTCTGTCTACCACTGAAGCACCAGCACCTACAATAGTGCCTAGTGGATACAGGTACTTAACAAATACTTATTAAATAAACAAAAAGAAAGGGAATCATCCCACATTAAGACAGTGCATAATATGAAAACTTCACCCTAAATCATCAACAAATCTTTGAAACCACAATGTTTATTTTCAGTAGTCATTTAATTGTGTCAGTTTGTTTTATTAGCCAAAGTTTGTAGTATCATACTGCCCTTTAATGCTGTTTGGTGCCTGGAAAATATGCAGCAGAGGCTTTTCTTTCCTTCTTGTCCCCTATCATTTCTGGGGCTTAGGGGGAGACAGGAAGGGAACAATGTTCATGAGTCTTCACTGCTGTATTGCTCTCATAGCTCAAAGGCTACGTTAGACTCATCACATCCTTCCTGAAATATGTTGCCAGCCTGTCCTTGGAAGGAGAGCTCTGATAACTTTGTTTTAAAGAGTGTCTAATGCACTAGACATTTATTTAAGATCACTTATTTGCTAATAATGAGACATTCAACACAGTGCCCAATTCCCTATATTTAAACTTATCTGTTAGGTCACCTTTACAACATTTTTTTTTTTTTTTTTGAGATGGAGTTTCACTCTTGTTACTCAGGCTGGAGTGCAATGGCACGATCTTGGCTCACCACAACTTCTGCCTCCTGGGTTCAAGCAATTCTCCTGCCTCAGCCTCCCGAGTAGCTGGGACTACAGGCACATGCCACCATGCCCAGCTAATTTTTGTATTTTTATTACAGACGGGGTTTTGCCTTGTTGACCAGGATGGTCTCGATCTCTTGACCTCATGATCCACCCACCTCAGCCTCCCAAAGTGCTGGGATTATAGGCGTGAGCCACCGCACCTGGCCACAACAAAACATTTCTATTGTTTTCCTTTTATGCTTATTTTCCTAATAAACTGTGGAAAATCTCAGAAAGAAAATTTAAACCATTTTAAGGCTGCAAAAGTATAGTTAACCTTATGAAAATGCTGCAATGTCAAGCAATGTATTTACAAACCAATACTGACATTTTTAAAACAGATAACATTCAATAAGTTAATTTCATTGTATTATCTCATAGTTCTTTATTTTTCTTTGATTTTCTTTTCTTTTAAGATAGTGTTTCACTCTTCTTGCCCAGGCTAGAGGGCAATGGCACGATCTCAGCTCACCACAACCTCTGCCTCCCATGTTTAAGCAATTCTCCTACCTTACCCACCCAAGTAGCTGGGATTCCAGGCATGTGCCACCACATCTGGCTAATTTTATATTTTTAGTAGAGGCAGGATTTCTTCATGTAGGTCAGCCTAGTCTTGAACTACTGGCCTCAGGTGATCTGCCTGCCTCAGCCCCCACAAAGTGCTGGGGTTATTTATATTTCAAACATCTAACACATTAGGCCAATTCTTCCAAAGCAGGAGCAAAATGAGTTTTTAACATAATGAGCACCATGATTACACATTTATCATATTTCTGCACAAATATCAATGATGCTTATTATTTCTTCAGTTTTGCTCAAATATATGATAAAGTCAGTAGTCTATTACACACGAACAGCATTTTTGCACATGGAAAAATTACACATACTCTACAGATACAAATAAGCTGAATAAGAATGACAGGTGTAGAGAGAGGGAAATATGCAGCCTTTTTAATCTTGTATTTGTAAAATACATAGTCACTGCTTTCCTAAATGATAATTCTTAATGTGTATGACATGGCTAGACATTAGAAGAAAAATAAGAGATGTAAATAAGAGATGTCAGCAAGTGCCCTCCTTTCTGTATTGCCATTAACAGCCCATGCCCCACTGCAAGCTCGCAAGGTCCTACCTGTCCCTGCAACACACCGCCATGGTCTCTGCCTTCTCTGACCCTGCAGAAACTGACCCAGCACCCTTGCCAGTCTCTCCAGAGAAGATGCTTCCACTTATCTTAGCACACTGATGGAGGCCAGGAGCCTCCACCTCCTCAGTTCACAGAACCATTTTCATATTGGTTTTATTGCTGCCTATTAATCCCCATTTAGCCCATTACACTGCTCTCCCTTCTTTCACTTCAGTTCATCCACCTGGATTTAGCTCTCAGGGAAGATAAGGGCCAAGGCAAGAGTGATGGCTGATAAATATCCCTCAAGGGAGAACACCTGCAGGAGCATTGGCATAAGTGGGAGGAGTCTATGCAAATATTTTCTTTTCAGCATAATATTTAAATTTAGGCATCACATGGTCTCACTCATACACAGAAACTCACAAAGTAAATCTCATGGGGACAGAGTGAAATCTGGTTACCAGAGGCTGGGAAGGGAAGAGGGGGATGAAGAGAAGTTGGTTAAGGGACACAGAAATATGGAAGGAATAAAAGTTAGTATTTAACAGTACAGTAGAAAAATTATAGTGAACAATAATTATTGTGTATTTCAAAATAGTAGAAAAGAATTGTAATATTAATATTCCACACAAACACAAAAAGATAAATGTTTGAGATGATGGATATTCCAGTTACCCTGATTGCTTCATTACACCTTCTATACAGCTATCAAAATACCACATGTAGCCACAAAATATGCACAGCCATTATATAGCAATAGATTTTTTAAAAATTAAATTTATGTGTTATAAATTTGAGTCTAACCAGTGATTCTTAAGAAACAACATAAATGTAGTAGCTATAAATATATAGTTAAATATTATCTTACTAAATTTTCTATAACTACCTCTATTTTAATGGCAGTGATTTAAGAGTTAGAAATAGTAACCAGAACTCTTATCACACATGTCTGCATTCTACCATAGTATCTATCCTAAGCAACATATAATGAGAAAGAACACTATCTATCTGGAAGTGTATAACTAGTAAATATTAGTTAAGAACCATAGAGTCTTTCTCTGTTTTAAGAATAGTTGAGTTTGATCTCTCTTAGACCAATGTAAATTAGTTTTATAACCAATTTTATTGCCAGAGAGATGGCTCCATCTTCTTGAATATTTGAAGTAAAAAATGATCACCATTGAAACAAACAGATTATGTAAATGTATTCATACCCTGCAAAATAATTTTTTTCTAAATTCCTCTTATAGCTTTCAAAAAAATGAAAGTGTGATACTATATGCTAAAGGAACCCCCTTTTTGCCTCCTACTATGTCATATGGTAAAAATATGACTAATTGTATTAATAAGCAACATCTGTTTAAATAAACTTTATACCTGAAGCAACGTTGTTATATGTAAACTGCATATACTAAGAAAATGTGAGATGTCACTAGCTTTAAAGAGTGCTCTAACTTAGCTGAATTCCAATGTCCATTTATATATACAAATAAAAGAATAACATAATTATATTAGTAAATTTAGTTACCAGTTTTTGAAAAATACTTACTAGATAATTGACCTTTACTGAAAACATCTTAATTAAAATTAATTTAAATTTTACCACTAAAAATAAATGACTCATTTGCTGTAATGATTTGCACTTACAGATAATATATATTTTCTTATTTCAATGACCATTTTGGACCTATTTAAACATAAAGGTATTTGTTCAGGCCGGGCATGGTGGCTCACACCTGTAATCCCAGCCCTTACAGGAGGCCAAGGCATGTGGATCACGTGGTTGAGAGATCAAGATCATCCTGGCCAACATGATGAAACCCCTTCTCTACTAAAAATACAGAAATTAGCTGGGCATGGTGGCACATGCCTGTAGTCTCAGCTACTCAGGAGGCTGAGGCAGGAGAATTGCCTGAACCTGGCAGGCAGAGGTTGCAGTGAGCTGAGATGGCTCCACTGCACTTCAGCCTGGCACCACTCTGTCTCAAAACAAAAAAAGTATTTGTTGCCCGTTGAAAGGAAATAGATCATAATGACCACAGGGTCTGCATATGTAGAGAGCATTGAATGTCATACATTTAGGCTCTCATCAGCAGATTTGTATGCACACCCAGAGACAGTGATGTTTGTTCTGAGATCTGCTTATACCAGTTATGCTTTTGATAATAATTATGTAAATTTTAAAATTGGCACATAATCCATGAATTATGAGAATAAAAAGAGAGATGTTTCTAATAAAACAATGCATTGGAAAGACTGAAGACAAGACTTTTAAAAAATGAAAGAAAAAACAAAAAAATAAATAAAACAAAAATGTTTTTTTGGTGTGGATGAGACCATTCTGAAACTTTGGAGACAAAAATATGAAAAACAGAAAACACTCTTCCAAATTCAGGTTATTTTACATCATTTAGCTAGTTATTTGTCTTTTAAAAAATAGAGATTGGAAATCATAGAATTTAGTTGCATAATAGAGAGTCCTAAGCCACTACAAAAAGATGATGGGGAACTAAAATCTGCTTAATCTAAGTAATGGCTGTGGCTATGCATCCCAGAATTGTAATAACTTTCTATATATAAAATTAAAGTAAAATGTTGAAGGTGTATATATGTGTTTATCTTTAATTCTTCACTTCAGCCTGATTTTTCTATTAATTCATTAACTATCTATGCTTAACATACAGTTTCTACCATAACATAAACATGCATACAGTTTGATAATTAAATATCACACTTATGGGGTTTTTCTCATCACCATACCACAGGAGAATAATAGTACACCATACCATCACCATACCATCTCATACCACAGGAGAATGATAGTACAGGTCTTATTCTGCAAAAGAGAGGGAGAAAAGGTATATCAGAGAGATATTATGATGTGCAGAAATAGGATGTCCATGTTGCTCTTAGGTAGCTATGGATTGTGAAATGTGTTCAGAATAAATGTGGAGAGCACTCCCGTGTGAGACCCCTAGTAAAGTGGGTCTCACCTTGTGGTGAGTTTGAGCCCAGATACAGAGTCTCCAGTTGGAGGAAGTCAAGCTGAGAAAAGCAGGAACTAAAAGAGGTTTGGGGTTAAAGATAAACTACTGCAGACAATCACTAGATGGCCATGCAGTCTTGAAGTGCACCGTGACCTAATGGTTAGCAGCCATGTGTAGCAGTATGCTCATTTTCACAAGCATATTCTTCTTTGTTCTGTCAAGACAGTAGTGATTGACTGTCATAGCTTAAGAGAACCTTCTGTGTAGTGAGATGATGGATCTGAACTTTTATTAAATAGATAACAAGACCCACCTGCTGGGTTCCATTATGTATCTGATCTTTCTACTGTAACCACCTGATTTATGTTGTAACTTGTAATTTCACTGTAAAACTTTCTGTTCCCCTTGATCTCATGGAACAATGTATTGAACTGACATAAGTGAAGTTTCAAGAATATATATAAACTGACCCTGAGCTATATAAAGCCATTGGTGAAGCATAGCCTTCTCAACCCTCCAGACTCCATCTGTCTATCACCTTTATCTTCCACACACCCCCCCATCCAGGTTGGAACCCTCTTGCTGGACAAGAGGTCCTGGCAGACATGCGCCTCCCCGAGAAATAAATATGTGAAAAGCTACAGAAGAAAAAATTCTATGAGTGAATAAGAGCTTTATTCCATAGAATTTGATTGTTGGCAAAGAGATTTTTTTGTAAACAAAATAAGCAACTAATTATTTTTTGAGTATGTGGCTAAGAGAGGAAGACGCATTGGAGAAAGATCTGTAAAGCTGTACTACGTACAAGTCAGAGATTGGGAAGTTGGAATGACAGTGGAAATTAAAATGTAGTGGAACATAGATATCTAAGTGAAGCAGATCAGTTAGGAATATATTTCAGTGAATGGTCAGCATGAGGTGACATTGGTGGTAGGAGTGGCAATGCTGCTGAGACGGCAAGAAAAATGAATACTGATTAGTACCCATTGGCCTTATTGTAGCTATCAGGAAACCAAGAACGGGTACTCATTGACTGAGTAGAGATCATCGTAGGGAATGAATAAAAACAGAGAGTTAGATTTTGAGAAGGAAAAAACAGTCAAGCTTTG
Source organism: Leontopithecus rosalia (assembly GCA_028533165.1). Classification (NCBI taxonomy): domain Eukaryota; kingdom Metazoa; phylum Chordata; class Mammalia; order Primates; family Cebidae; genus Leontopithecus; species Leontopithecus rosalia. The sequence continues at coordinate 150,069,653 of CM052652.1, read as the reverse complement.
CGGAATTGCTGGATGTTGAAACTTTGAGGACAAAAAAATTGTCAAATATTTGTGATTAGAGAATCTGGATGCTCAAGATAGGTTTGGCAAGAAAGCCTAAGTGGTAGAAAAACTGATGTTGGGCTTGGATGCTAAGAGATCAAATAACATGAGGACTCAAAATCACCCTTTGCTTTGGCAATGTGAAAATATGGATTGAAGAATGAATGAAATCAGAGGAAATGGAAAAAGCAAGTGTCAACAACTCACTTTAAAAGTTTGGCTATAAAGGAAGTAGAGAGATACACTAGTAAGTGGGGAGAAATGTGGGGTCCAGGAATAATTTTTCATCATGTCAGAGCATGTCAGATCATTAAAGGAAAACTCAAGTTGAGAGCAAGCAAGAAAGGTGCAAACTAGAAAGGATTACAGATGAATGAAGCCCCTGAGAGTTGATGGAATGGAACTCAGAGCTTATGTGGAAGGACTGGCCTTCTACAGAAAAAGGGATGTTTTCTGCATTATCAGGAGGGTAGAAGGAGGGAACATGGATGGAGATTTGTTGATGTGTCAGCGAAAAATGAGGGGAATGCCATATGGAAGCTTCTGTTCTCTTGAAGTAAAGAATATTGCTACCTCTGAAGAGTAGTGGGGAGAAGTATTGGAGATTTGGAGAAAGTAGGAAGGATTTGCATATACCAAACCTAGGAGTGTAAGAGTGAGATCCCAAATAGTGCCAGTGAACACAAATTTTTAATACTACCAAGATGACTGAAAGATTTTCTCCAGCAATCCTCTGCTGCTTGAATACAGGTAATAGAATATGTGTTTGAGTGCATTCAAGATTAGAGTTTTATGGGTAGGTGGGGAAAAAGGTAGAGGAAATCAACAGAGGTGATGATATTTGCAAAAGTGTGATCACAATAGAGAATTATAGAAAGTAAGCCAGACGATGAATAATAACAAGGGGCAGGGGGCTAGAAGATAGAACATTGTGGGGTTAATAGATTAGAATTCATAATGAGGTTGAAAAATTGTCACTGCAACAGTACTCAACATGTGAACTGAAATGATGAGAAGCCATGATTTTAATGGTTTTAAAATCCTGGGGTTTTTTTTTCTTTTGAGACAGAGTTTCGCTCTTGTTACCAAGTCTGGAGTGCAATGGCGCGATCTCGGCTCACCACAACCTCTGCCTCCTGCGTTCAAGTAATTCTCCTGCCTCAGCCTCCTGAGTAGCTAGGATTACAGGCATGCGCCACCATGCCAGCTATTTTTTTGTTGTTGTATTTTTAGTAGAGACGGGGTTTCATCATATTGACCAGAATGGTCTCAATCTCTTAACCTCGTGATCCACCCACCTCGGCCTCACAAAGTGCTGGGATTATAGGCGTGAGCCACCGCACCCAGCCAAAATCCTGGTTTATAAATGGTTTTAACGGTTTTAAGACAGAATTTCAGAGATAATTTTTTAATGGTTCAATAATAGATTTTTAATGGTTTTAATTTAGGTTTTCAGATATGGCACCATTTCTAGTGATGACACAGCCCAAGATTTGACTATTGGAGATGGGTGTTTACAGTACTGTTGTAAAAAGGAAATCAAAAATCAGGTAGTCTAGGAATGGAGAGGTTAAATGTGAAGGCATCATCATGGTTTTTGAAGTCATATGAGACAATGGAAAGAGTTGGGATGGGAAAAGAAGGCTGCCATCTGAGGATACCTAGATTGATGTCAAAAGGATCAGTGACTAAAGGTATGTCCACAGAATTTTGATTGTTAAAAGGGAGAGGAAGCTTATACAAATAAACGTGTAAGTCTCACTAAAGAGGGGCTTATTTTATTTTTTAAATTCAACTTTTTGTCTGTTTGTTTGTATAAACACCGTCTAGATGTACTCTCATATAAAATATTAAAATTCTATTTTTAATCGGTTAAAAAATAATATAAATTCTCTATTTGTACCCCAGTGTACAATACAAAAAAACTCTCAAAATACTGTTAGAAAAAATATACAATGTCCTTTTCTACTGTGATAT
>CM052652.1:150032463-150067134 GCA_028533165.1 Leontopithecus rosalia | reverse complement strand
GATCTGTTGACCTCGTGATCCACCCGCCTCGGCCTCCCAAAGTGCTGGGATTACAGGCGTGAGCCACCGTGCCCGGCCCAAAGCAAGTTCTTAATGACCTACAAAGAGACTTAGATTCCCACACAATAATAGTGGGAGACTTTAATGCACCACTGTCAATATTAGATCAATGAGACAGAAAATTAACAAGGATATCCAAGACTTGAACTCAGATCTGGACAAAGTGGACCTAATAGACAACTACAGAAATCTGCACCCAAATCCACAGAATATACATTCTTCTCAGCACTGCATTGCACCTACTCTAAAATTGACCACATAATTGGAAGTAAATCACACCTCAGCAAATGCAAAAGAATGGTATCATAACAGTCTCTCAGACCACAGGGCAATCAAATTAGAACTCAGAATTAAGAAACTAAATCAGAATCACACAACTTCATGGAAACTGACCAACTGGCTTCTGCATGTTGACTGGCTAAACAATGAAATAAAGGCAGAAATAAAGGTGTTCTTCAAAACCAGTGAGAACGAAGACACAATGTATCAGAATCTCTGGGACACATTTAAAGCAGTGTCTAGAGGGAAATTTATAGTAATAAATGCCCACCAGAGAAGCAAGGAAAGATCTAAAATCAACACCCTATCATCAAAATTGAAAGAGCCAGAGGAGCAAGATCAAAAAAAACTCAAAAGCTGGCAGAAGACAAGAAATAACTAATATCACAGCAGAACTGAAGGAGATAGAGACACAAAAACCCTTCAGAAAATCAACAAATCCAGGAGCTTGTTTTTTGAAAAGATCAACAAAATAGACTGCTAGCCAGATTAATGAAAAAGAAAAGAACAAAGAATCAAATAGATGCAATAAAAATGATAAAGGGGATATCAGCACTGATTCCCCAGAAATACAGACTACCATCAGAGATTACTACGAACAACTCTATGCCATCAGAGATTACTACAAAGCCACATAAACCAGTAAACATGGAAGAAATTGATAAATTCCTGGACACTTGCACCCTTCCAAGCCTAAGCCAGGAAGAAGTTGAAACCTTGAACAGACCAATAATAAGGGCTGAAGTTGAGGCAGCCATTAATAACTTACCAAGCAAAAAAAGCCCAGGTCCAGACGGGTCTGCAGCTGAATTTTGCCAGGTGTACAAAGAGGAGCTGGTACCATTCTTTCTGAAACTATTCGAAATAATACAAAAAGAGAGAATCCGTCCCAAATCTTTTAATGAGACCAACATCATCCTGATACCAAAACCAGTCAGAGACTCAACAAAAAAAGAAAACTACAGGTCAATATCCATGACGAACATAGATGCAAATATCTTCAGTAAAATACTGGCAAACCTATTGCAACAGCACATCGAAAAGCTTATTCATCACAATCAAGTAGGCTTCATCCCGAGGATGCAAGTCTGGTTCAACATACACAAGTCTATGAATGTAATCCACCACATAAACAGAACCAAAGACAAAAACCACACAATTATCTCAATAGATGCAGAGAAGACCTTTGACAAAATTCAGCTGCCCTTTATGCTAAAAACTCTAAACTAGGTGTTGATGGAACATATCTCAAAATAATAAAAGCTATTGATGACAAACCTACAGCTAATATCATACTAAATGTTCAAAAACTGGAAGCATTCTCTTTGAAATCCAGCAATAGACAAGGATGCCTTTTCTCACCACTCATATTCAATATAGTATTGGAAGTTCTAGCTAGAGCAATTAGGCAAGAGAAAAAAAGTATTTAATTAGGAAAGGAGGAAGTCAAATTATTTCTATTTGCAGATGACATGATTGTATATTTAGAAGACCCTATCATCTCAGCCCAAAATCTCCTTAGACTGCTAAGGAACATCAGCAAAATCTCAGGATATAAAATCAAAGTGCAGAAATCACAAGCATTCCTTTACACCAATAACAGACTTAAAGAGAGCCGAATCATGAGTGAACTCCCATTCACAATTGCTACAAAGAGAATAAAATACCTAGGAATACAACTAACAAAGGATGCAAAGGACCTCTTCAAGGAGAACTACAAACCACTGCTCAATGAAATAAGAGAGGACACAAACAGATGGAGAAACATTCCATGCTTATGGTTATGAAGAATCAATATCGTGGAAATGGCCATACTGCCCAAAGTAATTTATAGATTTAACACTATCCCCATCAAGCTACCAATGACCTTCTTTGCAGAAATGGAGAAAAACCACCTTAAACTTCATGTGGAACCAAAAGAGAGCCTGCATAGCCAAGTCAATTCTAAGCAAAAAGAACACAGCAGGAGGCATCACGCTACTGGACTTCAAACTATACTACAAGGCTACAGTAATCAAAACAGCATGGTACTGGTACCAAAACAGAGATATAGACCAATGGAACAGAACAGAGGCCTTGGAGACAATGCCACACATCTACAACCATCTGATCTTTGACAAACCAGAGAAAAACAAGCAATGGGGAAAGAATTCCCTGTTTAATAAATGTAGTTGGGAAAATTGGCTAGGAGTTTGCAGAAAGCAGAAACTGAACCCCTTCCTAATACCTTACACTAAAATTAACTCCAGATGGATTAAAGACTTAAACATAAGACCTAACACCATAAAAACCCTAGAAGAAAATCTAGGCAAAATCATTCAGGACATAGGCGTAGGCAAGGACTTCATGCCTAAAACACCAAAAGCATTGGCAGCAAAAGCCAAAATAGACAAATGGGACCTAATGAAACTCCAGAGCTTCTGTACAGCAAAAGAAACAGTCACTAGAGTGAATCAGCAACCAACAGAATGGGAAAAAATGTTTGCAATCTGCCCATTTGACAAAGGGCTAATATCTAGAATCTACAAAGAATGAAAACAGATTTACAAGAAAAAACCAAACCCATTCAAAAGTGGGCAAAGGATATGAAGAGAAACATTTCGAAAGAGGACATATATGAGGCAAATAAACATATAAAAAATACTCACCATCACTGGTCATTAGAGAAATGCAAATCAAAACCACATTGAGATACCATCTCATGCCCATTAGAATGGCAATCATTAAAAATTCTGGAGACAACAGATGCTGGAGAGGATGTGGAGAAATAGGAACACTTTTACACTGTTAGTGGGAGTGTAAATTAGTTCAACCATTGTGGAAGACAGCGTGGCGATTCCTCAAGGACCTAGAAATAGAAATTCTATTTGATCCAGCAATCCCATTACTGGGTATATATCCAAAGGATTTTAAATCGTTCCATTATAAAGACTCATGAACACGAATGTTCATTACAGCACTGTTTACAATAGCAAATACCTGGAACCAATCCAAATGCCCATTGATGATAGACTGGACAAGGAAAAGGTGGCACATATACACCATGGAATACTATGCAGTCATAAAATACAATTAGTTTGTGTCCTTTGTAGGGACATGGATATATCTAGAAACCATCATTCTCAGCAAAGTGACAGAAAATCAAACACTGCATGTTCTCACTTGTAGGCAGGTGTTGAACAATGAAGACACTTAGATACAGGGAGGGGAGCATCACACACTGGGGTCTGTTGTAGGGAGAATGGGGGGACAGCAGAGGGTAGGGAGTTTGGGGAGGGATATAACATGGGGAGAAATGCCAGATATAGGTGACAAGGGGATGCAGGCAGCAAATCACATTGCCATGTATGTACCTATGTAACAATCCTGCATGATCTACACGTGTATCCCAGAACTTAAAGTGCAATAATATATATATAGAAAGTCTCAGAGCATCTGGTGCTGCTTGAAGAAATGAAGCCTGGCCCCAGAACTCCAATGGGAGTGGTGAGGGCCCTGGAAGCTGCCAAGAGAACATACCACCTAGTAAAGCCACTGTATCTAGAATGTCCTATATTTCATGACTCAGTCTTATGTAAAATTCATATAGGAATTTATTAATTTCCTCTAGGTTTTCCACTTTGTTAGTGTGTAGTTGTTCATAGGAGTCTCTAGTGATCCTTTGCATTTTTGTGGAATCAGCTGTAATGTTTCCTTTTCATTTCTCTTATTTGAGTCTTCTTTTTATTCTTGGCTATTCTAGCTAGTGGTTTACTGATTTTCTTTATTTATTTTTTTAAAAAAACTTTTCCTGACATTGTTTTCTTGCAGATTTTGTCTCTCTTATGTTTTATTCTGCTCTGATCTTTATTATGTCTTCGTTTTACTAATTAGGGGTTTGGTTTTTCTTTCCTTGAGGTGTCTCATTAGTTTATTTGAAGTCTTTCTGCTTTTTAATCTTGGTATTTATTGTTATAAACCTCCCTTATGGCAATGCTTTTGTTGGTTTTAAGATGTGAATTTCCAATATTTTTTACATGAAGAAATGTTTTTAGTTTCTTAATTTCTTCATTGACCATCATTCAGGAATATGTTGTTTAATTTCCATGTACTTGTACAGTTTCTAAAGTTCCTCATTATTGATTTCTAGTTTTATTCCATTGTTGTTTGAGAAGATACTAGATGTGATTTAAATTTTTAAAAATTTGTTGAGGCCAGGCTTGGTGGCTCACTCCTATAATCCTAGTGCTTTCAGAAGCTGAGGATCCTCAAGTGGGAGGATTGCTTTAGGCTAGGAGTTTGAGACCAGACTGGGCAACATAGTAAGAAATTGTTTCACATAGTGAAAATTAGCTAGGCATTGTGGTGTTCACCTATAGTCCTACCTACTTGGGAAGCTGAAGAGGGGATCATTTGAGTGTAGGAGTTTAAGGCTGCAGTGAGCTATGATTACAGCACTGCACTCCTGCCTGGGTGATAGAGCAAGACCCTGTCTAGAAAAATAATGTTGAGACTTGTTTTGTGGCCTAATATATGGTCTACTTTGGAGAATGTTCCATGTGCTAATGAGAAGAATGTGTGTTTTACAGCTGTTGGAATAAAGATTCTGAAAATGTCTGTTAGGTCTATTTGGTATAAAGTGCAGTTTAAATCTAATGTTTGTTGATTTTCTGGATGATCTGTCCAATGCTGACAGTGGGATGTTGAAGTCCTCAATGATTATTGCATTTGAATCTTTCTTTTTATAGTGAATACTATTTGCTTTATGTCTCTCAGTGCTCTGTTGTTAGATATATATATATATTTACAGTTGTTATCTACTCTTACACTCTGGTAGCATTTTTGCTATGAAGTGAATCTCCTGGGTTGGATGTTATATTACTTGGTATTTCATGTCTTTGAATCATGCATGAATAATAATGCTGACTGAGCCTTATAGGACTAGGAAGGCAAATCTATGTTTGGAATAGGTATTTATCCCTGTGAGGTTGAGCCACTGATTTTTAGAGGCTGGAAGGAGGCTGATGTAGTCAATTTATCCCCAAGCAAGGAGTTTATTTTCTTGAGGAATAATGCCATATTAGGGACTCAACTTTCTGCTGATACATGCTGGGTAGTGCCTGGCAATTCTTTAGGTATTTCCTCCTTTATCTAGACCAACTCTTGCACATGGGGTTATACTTAGATATAATCATAATTAATGGCCTGGTAGCTGGGAGAGGAGGTTGGGCCAGCTCCTAGGTGAGCAGCACCTATTCCCTTGTGAACAGGGTCAGCTATGTAATTTGCAGGTATAGTACAAAATGAAAAAATGGGGGTCTTTGTTCAAAAGGTAGAGGAAAACATGCCATAAAATAAAGTTTCTTTTCTTCTGTGGTCCTTTCCTCTTGCTTAGGTGTTTTAAATAATATATATGAGGCTGGGTGCTGTAGCTCACACCTGTAATCCCAGCACTTTGGGAGGTTGAGGCAGGTAGATCAGGAGGTCAGGAGTTCGAGACTGGTCTGGCCAATATGGTGAAACCTCATCTCTACTAAAAATACAAAACAGGCTGGGTGCGGTGGCTCAAGCCTGTAATCCCAGCATTTTGGGAGGCCGAGGTGGGTGGATCATGAGGTCAAAAGATCGAGACCATCCTGGTCAACATGGTGAAACCCTGTCTCTACTAAAGATACAAAAAATTAGCTGGGCATGGTGGTGCATGCCTGTAGTCCCAGCTACTCAGGAGGCTGAGGCAGGAGAATTGCTGAACCCAGGAGGTGGAGGTTGCGGTGAGCCAAGATCGTGCCATTGCACTCCAGCCTGGGTAACAAGAGCGAAACTCCGTCTCAAAAAAAAAAATACAAAACATAGCTGGGTATGGTAGTGCACACCTATAGTCCCAGCTACTTGGGAGGCTGAGGCAGGAAAATTACTTGAACCTGGGAGGCAAAGGTTGCAGCGAGCTGACATTGCACCACTGCAGGCCAGCCTGAGTGACAGAGCGATACTCCACCTATCCCTCCCTCCCTCCCTCCCTCTCTCTCTCTCTATATATATATATACATACACACACACACACACACACACACACACACACGCACCTCTCTTGTCTGTCATTATATTGTGCATTGCCCATTTAAATCAGCACAACTAGTGAAATGATGTAATTTCAACTCTGTTGCTCCTATTAGGATTTTTTTAGAACTTTAGAAATGTTGCAGAAACTAATTCAACCTTTTTTTTGTTTGTTTGTTTTTATACAAGGCCTCACTCTGTTGTCCAGGCTTGAGTGCAGTGGCACAATCACAGCTCACTGCAGCCTCAGCTTCCCAGGCTCCAGATGATCCTCCGTTCTCAGCCTCCCAAGTAGCTCAGACTACAGGCATGTCCCACCACACCTGGCTAATTTTTTGTAGAGACAGGATTTTGCCACATTGGCCAGGCTGGTCTTGAACTCATGTGCTCAAGTGATCCACCCACCTTGGCATCCAAAGTGTTGTGATTATAGGCATGAACCACTGCGTCTGCTCTCTAATTCAACTATTTTACTTCACTTCTCCATATGCACATTCTACCAGTGCACTTTAACTTCAGGTTGAGTAAGAAACAGAGAAAAAGTAGTTATAAGTTGCCTATGTTTCCAATTCCCTTCTGTGTGATCATTTTCAACACAAGTGGTTGGCTAATATGAGGAACTTGAGCAGGAAATGCATTGAAAGGGCTCCTTGGCTGTTCATGCTTAGGACATTGTCTTCTTTCTGAGTTCAAATCAAATTCTAGGTCCAAATGAACAGTGGTATCTCTTGGGGCTGCCAAAGTCCCTAATTACTCACATGTAAATATGTTTAATATGGAAGAGGAGCACAGAATTCCAGTGAACCCACAATGTGCAGTGAAACTCAGAATGAGTATGAGGGAAGTTATGGAAGTTGAAGGGCAAGCATCAAAAATACCATTTACAAAAGGATAGGCATATCATGTGTTATCTCCCCTGCTCTGGACAAAGCGTTGTGTGCAGCTATTTAGGGCACATGCTCATTAAGCTGGCCTTAACTGTGAAGGTTCTGTGGTAATAAATGGTGGAAATGCTATTAATAAGGAAGGATGGGCCACCTCTGCACACCCAGATGGTCTGTGGCTAGGAGCATGGCAGAGGCAAATCCTTGGGCATCCATGGAGATGTTCCTGTATTTTTTCAAGATCCCAAATTTTCCTCACAGAAGGTCTGACCTCTACAAAATAGACATGCATTGGCTGAGCATTCCAACATCCTTGTAGAGCTCTGCAACTCTCCCTTCAAGGCCTTCAGCCCACATATTTGGGCAATGATTCTGCCTTCTATCCAAGGAGATTAAGGCCTTGTAAGCACTCACCAAGGAGTCCTGGTTTACTTAGCCATTAACTGTCTGCTAATGGCTGAATGAAGTCTTCAGTTTCTCAGGGTCCTTCTGCAGGTAATGTGGATTAGCAATTACCATTCTGCTCTTTCTAGGCATTTCCCCTACATTTTCAAAGGCCTGCCTCATCACACCTTCCACAGCGTTCCCTATCATTGAGGCATTTTCTCAGGAAATCACCTGTGAAATATTTCGCAGCTAACCACCTACCTGTGCCCCACCAGCCAACCTGCTCTACTCCTGCCAGGCAGGTGAGTGGTCCCCAGATCCCTATTTTACCACCTGTTGTCAGACTGTTCTTGGTATCAGTTGTATTGGAAGGAGTTCTCTGCAAAGACCAACATGAGACTTCATGTACAGGGATTGTATGTGAGAGAATGGTGAGGGGACAAGTTACTTAGCCTATTTGAGCTGTTATAACAAAATAACACTTACTAGGAAATGTATAAAGAGAACTTTATTTTCCCAGAGTTCGGGAGGCTGGGAAGTTCAACATCATAACATTGGTAGGTTCAGCTGTCTGTTGAGGGATTATGTTTGTTTCCAAGATGATGCCTTCATGCTGCATCTTTTGGAGGGGAGGAGCATTGGGTCCTCACAGAGCAGAAAATAGAAGGGCCACAGGGACAAATTCCCTCTATCAAGGCTTTTCATAAGAGCACCTGATCCCATTCACAAACACTCTCTTCATGACTTGACTTAATCACTTCCCAAAGGCCCCACCTCCTAATACTGTGACACTGTTTCAACAGTAAACAGTTTATGTAGAGTTTTGACATAAATTAAGGAGGGAACAAAAACATTCAAACCTTAGTGTCAAGGAAGGATGGGAGAGCAGCCAGAGGAAAGGGAAGTACAAGAGGAGGTTTGGTGGAGGCTTGGACTGCTTGCAGTCTAAGGAGGTTGGGGAGGGTGTCAGTAACAGGCCTCTCTTGGTATCTCTGCTCTGCAGTCACTGGCTAAGAGCAGTCCTTGGAAAGCCTGGCACAAACACAATAAATATGTTCTCAGTAGGAAAGAGACCACATTTCCTCAATAGCAATGCCCTCCCCTCAGCTGGCATCTCTGTCCCCCATAGACCTCTTTTCTCTGAATCTCTTGGGGACATGTGGGTTGAGTTCAGCTTATCTGTAGCCTTCTAGATTATGTCTGCCTTTGTTTTATCTTCAGGAACAAGTTATGCAGCCATGACTAAAGCATGTAACAAAGTAATGTTACTCTCCTGAGTGTGGCCTCACTGGCTGGTGAGATATGACTTCAAGATGAAGCCTCACCCACACTCCCTGTACAAAAACGCTTCTCACGTAAGTGTCTCTTCAAGTGCTTACTGTAGTATGACTTATTGCTAAATTTTCGTCCACACTCTTGGCATTCATAAGGCCTCTCTCCTGTGTGTATTCTCTCATGTACAGTGAGGTCTGACTTACTGGTATAGCCTCGCTTACACTCCTTGCACACAAAAGGCTTCTCCTTTGAGTGTATCCGCCAGTGATGTCTGGTGAGACTCCTCTTCCAGCTGAAGCCTTGCCCACACACATTACACATGAAGGGCTTCTCCCCTGAGTGAGTCCTCTGGTGTGTGAGGAGGTTTCCCTTCCAGTTGAAGCCTCGCCCACACTCCTTGCATACAAAAGGCTGCTTGCCAGAATGTGCAAGCTGGTGTTTCACAAGGTTTGACTTCCAGATAAATCCTTGCCCACATTCACTACAGATGAAAGGCTTCTCCCCCGAGTGCGTCTTCTGGTGGAAGAGAAGAGTTGATTTTAGGATGAAGCCTCGCCCACAATCCTTGCAATTAAATGGCCTTTCCCCTGAGTGTGTCCACTGATGTCTAAGAAGATTTGCCTTCAAACTAAAACTTTTCTCACACTGCTTGCACATGAAGGGCTTCTCTCCTGAGTGTGTCCTCTGATGTATGGTGAGATTTGGCTTCAAAGTAAAGCCTCGCCCACAATCCCTGCAGAAGAAACGTTTCTCACCCAAGTGTGCCCTCAGGTGCTTGTTATAGGAGGACTTATCTCGAAACCTTCGCCCACACTCCCGACATCCATAAGGCTTCTCCTCTGAGTGTGTCCTCTGGTGTAAAGTGAAGGTTGACTTTTGGATAAAGCCTCGGCCACAGTCCTTGCACACAAAAGGTTTTTGCTCTGAGTGTGTGATCTGATGTTTCACAAGAGTTGATTTCTGAATAAATCCTTGCCCACATTCTCTACAAACAAAAGGTTTCTCCCCTGAATGTGTTCTCTGGTGGTAGACGAGAGTTGACTTTTGGCTAAAGCTTCGCCCACAATCCTTGCATACAAAAGGCCTCTCCCCTGAGTGTGTTCTCTGGTGTCTGAGGAGACTTCCTTTCACGCTAAAACTTTGCTCACACTGCCTGCACGCGAAGGGCTTCTCCCCTGAGTGTGTCCTCTGGTGTGTGATGAGGTGTGACTTATTGCTAAAGCCTCGGCCACACTCCTGGCATCTGTAAGGCTTCTCTCCTGAGTGTATTCTCTTGTGCACAACAAAGTATGACTTATTGGTATAGCCTCGCCCACACTCCTTGCACACAAAAGGCTTCTCCCCTGAATGCGCCTTCAAGTGCTTGTTGTATGAAGACTTATCATTAAACCGTCGCCCACACTCCTGGCACCCATAAGGCTTCTCTCCTGTGTGTGTTCTCTCATGCACAGTGAGGTATGACTTACTGGTATAGCCTCGTCCACACACCTTGCACAGAAAAGGCTTCTCTCCTGAGTGTGTCCTCTGGTGTCTGAGGAGATTTGCCTTGAGGCTGAAGCCTCGCCCACACTCACTGCACAAATAGGACTTCTCTCCTGTGTGTGTCTTCTGGTGCAAGACCAATGCTGACTCATCTCTAAAGCCCTGGTGACACTCCCTGCATGTAAAAAGCTTCTGCCTGGAATGTGCTTTTTTGTGTATGATTACTATTATCTTCTGGCTGAAGTCTTGCCCACCCTCTGCACACTTGAATGCTCCCCATCTTGAATTTTCTATTCCTTTCAATACTTTGTCTATTTCTGTAGGATTTTCCCTCTGGCCTTGACTAGACTCTATTTCCAATACACTGTTCCTCCTCCTTGAGCTTATTGCATGTCTTAGCGGTGGGCTGGAAAATGTCATGGGCTTAGAGCCCTTTTCTTTCTCTTGACCTTCAGCTATGTCACTCTGGCAGCTTTGATTAAAACATTGTAGTTGGTGTTGCCTCTGATGTGCAAGTCCAAGATTCTTGAGTGGCAGGACACATTCTGCATATATTCCTGGAGAAGATACCAATAATGAGACAGAATCAGTAATGAAAAGTCTTCAATCAAAGAAAAGCCTAGGACCAAATTGCTTTACTGCTTGCTTCTAGCAAACTCTTAAGAACAACAAACACCAGTTCTTCTCAAACTATTCCAAAAAATTGAGAGGGGGCGGAATCCTTTCTAACTCATTCTACAAGGCTAGCATTATCCTGATACCCAAACCAGACAAGGACATAGCAAAAACAGAGAACTACTAGCCAATATCCCTGATGACCATTAATGGAAAAATCCTCAACAAAATGCTAGCAAACCAAATCCAACAATACAGAAAAGACAATACACCGCAATCAAGTGAGATTTATCCCGGGTATGCAATGATGATTCGACATACACAGATCAATACTTGTATACATCACATCAACACAGTGAAGGAGCAAATGATATACGATCATCTCAACAGATACAGAAAAAGATTTGATACGATTCAAAATCCAACTAGGATAAAAACTTTTATTTTTTTGAGACAGGGTTTCACTCTGTTTCTCAGGCTGGAGTCCAGTGGCATGATTATGGCTCACTGCAGCTCTGACCTCCCAGGCTTAAATGATCCTCCCACCTCAGCTTCCTGAATAGCTGTTCTACTGGTGCCTGCCCGTAGTTAAGCCCCAGTTGCCACTGCCTGGCTGATTTTTGTATTTTTTTGTAGAGATGGGGTTTCATGATGTTGTCCAGGCTGGTCTCAAATTCTTGAGCTCAAGCAATCTGATCACCTTGCCCTCCTAAAGTGCTGAGATTAGAGGCATGAGCCACTGCACCCAGCCTATGATAAAAACTCTTAACAAATCAGGTGTACAGGAAACATATTTCAACATAATATCAACAATATGTTCCAAACCCACAGCAAACATCTTAGTGAATGAGGAAGAGATAAAAGCCTTTCCTCTAAGTAAACAGGCAGATTTGAATGTCTACTTTCACCACTCTTATTACCATAGTTCTGGAAGTCCTAGTCAGAACTATGGTAAGAGAAAGAAATAAGGCAAGAAAAAGAAATAAAAGCCATCTGAACTGGAAAACTGAAGTCAAATTGTTTCTTTTTGCAGATGACATGATCTTACATGTAGAAAACCTAAACACTCTTTGAAATGATGAATGAATTCAATAAAGCTGCACAATATGAAATCAGAAGAAAAATCAGTAGTGTTTCTATATGCCAATAATAACTAGCTGAAAAAAGAAATCAAGAAAGCAATCTCATTTATAATTTGGTACAAAAAAGTATATGAATAAACTTAACCCCAAATCCAATGTTCTCTATAATAAAAACAAAATAGTGATGAAAGAAATAGATGAGGACACAAACAAATGAAAAGAAATCCCATGTTCATGGAGAAAATAATACTGTTGAGATGACCATAGTGCCCAAAGCAATCTAAAGATTCACTGCAATACCTATTAAAATACCAGATGTTCTTTATAAAAATAGAAAAAAATACTCCTAGAATTCATAAGGAACTGAAAAGACCTCCAATAGGCAAAGCAATTGCAAGTATAAGGAACAAAGTAGGAGGCATCATACTACCTCACTTCAAAATATAATACAAAGCTAGTGTCACCAAAAGAGCATGGTATTGAGGGACTATGTTAACTTCTCTTCCTGGGTCCACAAGGGGCATGGTTTCAAATGTAGAAAATTTCCAGCAACATGCCCAACCTGCCTTCATTCACATCCCCATCCAGGAACTAGAGTTCTTTGTCTAACTTTCCCATGTGCAGGAAGGGTAGACAGCCCAGGTGAGCTTCCTTTGTTTAGAAAGCCCACCAAAAGCCTTGGAAGGAGGAGCGCTCTTGTAAGCCAGGCAGCCAATCTAGCATCAGAGTCGAAGATCAATCACTCCAGAGGAAGTTTGGAAAAACTCCTTTCACTGGATGAGAACTTGAATGGGGCGGGGGTAACTCTGGGGTTAAATTCCCCCTACTCCTTTACCTATAGGATTTCCCTCTCTGGTATCACCTCCCATGGCCACGTGGGAGCCTTCTCTCTCTCTCTCTCTCTCTCTCTCTCTCTTTCTTTACCTGTGCAGACTCCATCTCTGGATCCCCTCACACAAAAGTGTGGGAGCTCTTTTTTTCTCTCTCCATTTCTCTTTCTCTCTCTCTCTGCTTAATAAATCACTTTCTGCCAAACTCTTTGGGTCTGATATTTACTTGAACAATATCACTGCACTGCCAGGGTCTCCTCCCATTCTTAGGTAAGTGAGAGCCCAAGGACCTGGAAAAAATCACATCCAATCGTGGAACCATGAGCATCTTTGGGACACCCCTGCAACCTGCTCCTGTCCCCTGGTTACGGTATTGGTCTAAAACAGACACTGGCCAGGCACAGTGGCTCACACCTGTAATCCCAGTGTTCTGAGAGACTGAGGAAGGTGGATTGCTTGAGGCTGGGAGTTTGAGTCAAGCTTGGGCAACATGGCAAGACCCCATCGTTACAAAAGATTTAAACAAATTAGCCGAGCATGGTGGCACATGCCTGTAGTCCCTAGCTACTTGGAATTTGAGACAGGAGGATTACTTGAGCCAAGGTGTTAGAGGCTGCAGTAAGCTATGATGGCACCACTGCACTCCTGCCTAGGTGGACAGAGCAAGACCCTGTCCATAAAAACAAAATCAAAAAGGAAATACACATACACCAATAGAAGAGAATAGATAACCTAGAAATAAATCCATGTATTTACAGCCAACTGATTTTTGACAAAGGCACTAAAAACACACCTTAGGGAAGGGACAGTATCTTTAAATGGTGTTAGAAAAAGTGAATTCTAAAATGAGTAAGAATAAAATTAGATGCTTGTCTCTCATAATATACAAAAATAAACTCAAAATAGATTAAATACTTAAACGTGAGTTCCAAAATTATAAAACAATTTGAAGAAACACAGGAGAACTGCTTTAGGACACTGGCCTAGACTAGCCATGTTTTATGGCTAAGACTTCAAAATCACAGGCAACAAAGACAAAAATACACACCAGACTACATCAAACTAAAAAGCTTCTGCAGCTTTGACATAACAACAACAAAATAATCCAACTAAAAAGTGGGAAACGGATCTGAATAGACATTTCACGAAAGAAGACATACAAACGGGCAACAGGTATATGAAAAAATGCAAATCACATTGAGAGATCCTCTTACCCCAATGAGGATGGCTATTATAAAAAAGACAAAAAATAACAAATAATGGCAAAGATGCAGACAAAAGGCAATAACTATACACTATTGGTATATAGATTAGGGAAAATGGTATGGAGGTTCCTTATAAAACTACAAATAGTTCCCCTCCCTGTGTCCATGTATTCTTATTGTTCAATTTCCACTTATGGGTGAGAACGTGTAGGGTTTGGTTTTCTGTTCCTGTGTTAGTTTGTTGAGAATGATGGTTTCCAGCTTTATCCATGTCCCTGCAAAGGACAGGAACTCATCCTTTTTTATGGCTGCATAGTATTCCATGGTATATATGTGCCACATTTTCTTTATCCAGTCTATCATTGATGGGCACTTGGGTTGGTTCCAAGTCTTTGCTACTGAGAACAGTGCTGCAATAAACATAGGTGTGCATATGTCTTTATAACAGAATGATTTATAATCCTTTGGGTATATACCTAGTAATGGGATTGCTGGGTCAAATGGTATTTCTATTTCTAGATCCTTGAGGAATCATCCCACTGTCTTCCATAATGGTTGAACTAATTCATACTCCCACCAACAGTGTAAAAACGTTCCTATTTTTCCACATCATCTTCAGCATCTGCTGTCTCCTAACTTTTTAATGATCACCATTCTAACTGGTGCAAGATAGTATCTCATCGTGGTTTTGATTTGCATTTCTCTAATGACCAGTGATAATGAGCTTCTTTTCATGTTTGTTGACTGCATAAATGTCTTCTTTTGAGACGTGTCTGTTTATATCCTTTGGCCACTTTTTGATGGTGTTGCTTTTTTCTTGTAAATTTGTTTAAGTTCTTAGTAGATTCTGGATATTATCCCTTTGTCAGATGAGTAGATTGCGAACATTTCCTCCCATTTTCACATGTACCCCAGACTTAAAGTATAATAATAATAATAAAAAAGAAAACACAAATGCAAAATAAACAAAAATGAAAAAAACAAACACCAAACTTACAAATAGAACTATGATGCAATCCAGTAATCCCACTACTTCATAATTATCCCAGGGAAAAGGAAGTCAGTATGGCAAAAGGACACCTGTACCACCATGTTAACATTAGTATTCATAATAGCCTAGATAATGGAATTAACCTAAATATTCACCAGTGGTTGAATGGATAAAGAAAATGTAGTACATATATATAATAGAATGCTAGTCAACCATAAAGAAAAATAAAATTCTATCATTTACAGCGATATCATTAGAACTGGAGTTCACTATGTTAGGTGAAATAACCCATGCACAGAAAGCCAAATATTGCACGTTGTCACTCAGACGTGGGAGCAGAGGCTAGGAAGAAGAGAGGGAAGGGAGAACAAAGAGCGGTTGATTTTGGATACAAAAATACAGTTAGAAGAAATAAGTATTTGATAGCACAGTAGGGTGACTATAGTTAACAGTAATTTATATTTCAAAATAGAAAAAAATTGACAATGTAGAGAAATGATAAATATTTGAGGTTATGGATATCCTGATTTGATCATTACATATGGTATGCAGGTATGAAAATATCCCACCTACCCCATAAATAATATACAATTATTATATATCAGCAAGAAAAGAATCCCCCCAAAACTAATACAAACATTAATAGTAGCCATCTATGAAGGGGAAATATTTCTATATAAATGGAGAATAATAAATAATTCTTTTTTAATACATAAAAATAAATATTCACATTAAGAAAGGAAAAATTAAAGTGAAAAGAGAAATAGCAAACTGTTAGAAGATACCGCGGGTACATATGACAGTCAATGTGCTTATTATTCAGGAAAAATATTCCAAAACTTATCAGATATATGATTATATGAGCTTTCCTACATCATTTATATAATTTCTAATTTTTCTGGTCACTCAGACAATGAGAGTTAAGTTTGCTGATTCTGTAAAGTTACAGGGTAACTTACAGTAATGTTATTTCGGGCCTACCCACAAACATCCCAGTTTCTCATACCTGCACTGAACCAGCTTTGTCATTCTGCCAGTACCTTCATGTATGAGTTAAATAAAATCCTAACATATATTCCCATTACATTAAACATTCCCACTTTCAGAAGTCAGTGGTAGACAAGAAGCCTCTTATTTTAATTCACTGACAGACAAATCAGCAGGCAATTGATACGGGGGTGAGAAAAGGGAAGTTAATATGGACTGTATGTTAGCATCCCCCCAAAATTCATATGTTGATGCCTTAACCTCCGATATGATGGTATTTGGAGGTAGAGTTGTTGGGAGATAAACATGTTTAGTTGAGATCATGGGGTGAGCCCATGTGAGGACACAGCAAGAAGGCGGCAGCCTGTGAGCCAGGATGAGGACCCTCACAATGAAGCAAAGGTGCCAGCACCTTCATCTTGGAATTCACAGACTCTTGAACCATAAGAAAGGGGCAGAAGGCAGCAAAACACACTGCCACGTGTGTACCTATACAACTATCATGCATGTTCTGCACATGTACCCCAAAACCTAAAATGCAATAAAAATTAAAAAAAAAAAGAGATACAAATCAAAAAAAAAAGAAAAAGAAATAAATGTCTGCCGTTTGAGCCTCCGAGTCCATAGTATTTTGTCATTTCTATGATACTTGAGATGATTAGGAAAGGAGTGTCTTACAACCTATGCAAACTGAGGGTGTAGCGCCAATCATCAATCCAAAAGCAGAGACCTCATGCATGTGAAAACTCAGTGAGGCCAGCTCCAAATTTCTCAGTGGATGTGCCCACATTTTTTATGGGGTGGTGGGAAGCACGGACTGGCAAAGAACTCCACAGTCTACATGAACCTGCTTTTTTTTGCAATGGGACAAAGTCAACAACAACCATATAAAAAATCAACCTGCTAATCTTCTGACAGAGTATACTGTGTAATTCCACTTACATGAAGTTCTAAGACAGGTGGAATTAAGGCAGTTGGAACAAAATCAGAATAGTAATTTTCTCTGGTGGACCGGGAGCAGGAAATGACTGGAAAAAGGCACAAAACACTTCTAGGGTGAGAGCAATTGTTCTGTGTTGTCATAGGGGTCCAGATTACATTAAGTTATGCATCCATCAAAGCTCATCAAATGTTACACTTAAGATTTATGCATCTTACATTATATAAATCCTAAAAAGAACCACAAAGAAACATTATACTACTACTTATTGATAAGCATGCTGGAGTGTTTATGAGTAAAGGGTAATGACGTCTGCAATATTAAAGAGCATCAAAAGGAAGACAGACTCGAGGACGGAGAGAGCAATACACAGCTGGGTAAATAAGCAATAAAGAAGAAGGAGCACAAAGCTACATGTTGACTGTAGGTGGTAGGCCGACAGGTATTCATTCCATAAGCCTTTCGACTTCTTAGTATGCACAAAAATATAATTGTTCAACATTTGCTTCACAAAAAAAATGCTGGAGGGAAGAAAGTATTATAGGATGTAAACTCAAAATATACATGCCATGAAATAAGGATAGTTAAATGAGGGTTACAGTTACCAAAAAAACTCTTAGGAACTAATATTATTATTAAACAAAATAGATTAAAATATAGTAACTATTATTAGGTTTTACAGTGAAATATGATGACCAGGATTTGCTTCAAAATAATCCAGGAATTGGAGATGAGGGTGAGCGTTTCCCTGTGAACTGATACAATTATAAAAATTCTCACCTTGAATGTATTTTAACAGTAGGCTAAAATATAGAAAGTGCTGCAAAACTTAGTAGGTATGGAACAATCCACCATGAATACAGAAGATGTAAAAATCACCTCCAAGTATTGGACAGATAGTTCAAACTGCCCTCCTTAAAAAAAAATCTATAACAACTCAGAAGAGTTAACAACAACACAAATCTTTATATTTTGGCCAGGCATGGTGGCTCACTTGTGTAATCCCAGCATTCTGGGAGGCCGAGGAGGGCAGATCACCTGAGGCCAGAAGTTCAAAACCAGCCTGGCCAACATGGTGAAACCCCGTCTCTACTAAAAATAAAAAAAAAAAAAAAACTAGCCAGGCATGGTGGCAGGCACATGTAATCCCAGCTACTTAGGAGGCTGAGACAGGAGAATCACTTTAACCTGGGAGGTGGAGGTTGCAGGGAGCCAAGATGGCGCCATTGCACTCCAGCTCAGGCGACAGGAGTGAAACTCTGTCTCAAAAAAAAAGAAAAAAACAACAATGGCCGAGCATGTTGGCTCAAGCCTGTAATCCCAGCACTTTGGGAGGCTGAGGTGGGCAGATCACGAGGTCAAGAGATTGAGGCCATCCTGGCCAACATGGTGAAACTCTGTCTCTACTAAAAATGCAAAAACTAGCTGGGCGTGGTGGCACATGCCTGAAGTCCCAGCTACTTGGGAGGCCAAGACAGGGGAATCACTTGAACCCAGGAGGCAGAGGTTGCAGTGAGCTGGATGGTACCACTGTACTCCAGCCCACTCTGTCTCAAAAACAAAAACAAAACAAAAACAAAAAAACACACACAACTTTATATCTTTAAATCTTTTTATCTTTATAACCTCAGCCTAGTAAGGATTTCTTTTTTTTTGGAGACAAGAGTCTCTCTCTGTTGCCAGGCTGGAGTGCAGCGGCATGATCTTGGCTCACTGCAATCTCTGCCTTGCAAGTTCAAGTTAGGATGATTTCTTAAAGAAGACATAAAAGAAACTTCCAATTACTCGAGGAGAACTGCAGCTGAGTAATCAAAATCTGTCTACACATTTTCCAAATAGGATATAAAGATCAAGAGAAACAGATGACCTCTGAAACTGACACATAGCAAGATAGAGAAAACTACAAATTTATCATTGTCCTAAGCAGAAAACTTAACACCACTTTTCAGGGCTCTTCCGTGGTCCCACTGTGAGGAGTGAGGGAAGCCTGTAAAATAGCATGAAAAGAGAAGAGAGGAGCCCAAGGCCTAATTATGAACTAAAACTGCTCCAAGAGAGAACAAGTCCACCCCAGAGGTAAGAATCACCATTATCATCAGAGTCCTGATGAACCACAGCAGTGACTACTAGAACTTAGGAGGGTGCACAATTCTAGACCACGGCCCCACTCAGGCAGTACGTCTGGAGGAAATGGGGGAAGGAGGAAGACGAAGTGACCTCTGGCAAGAGTAATACGGCTTAACATTAAACCAGAAGAAAAAAAGCTATGGGAATTGAAGAAGAATAATGGCCAGAGGTTTTAAGAATACCCGGGCAGTATTAGGAAGGGGCAACAGACTTAGTCTTGCAGTAGGGTGGTGACGAGGAAAGTCACAAATGGGGAGACTGAGTGGGAGAAAGAAGGCCAGAAAATGGGGGGAAAGGAGGCTTCCTGGGAGTCCAGGGACCCCAGGAGAACCCCTCACTCAGCAAGGACTGGAAGGAAGGCAGGGCCGGGTGGTCTGAAGAGCAGCCACGGAGGCCAGAGCAGCTTCCAGGTACCCTGGCCTCAGAGAAGCCTCCTCCCTCCCGAAAGGCTGTCTGTGCTCTGTCTACCCTGTCCTTCCCCTCACCTGCATGGGGGCCTGGCTGGTGTCTTCTCTCTTCTCCCCAGGGTGCTTCCCCTTGCTCTAGCCGCCTGATGAGTTCTGGTTTAGAATGGAGAATTCCTGCTCACAGGGAAAAAAACCATGAGGTGATTCCTGGTTGTAGGCTCCAAGGGCCATTTGCTGGAGCCACCCAGGGCGGGAAGGGAGTGAGTCTCAGAGGGGGAAAGCTCAGAAGGATCCTGTCTACCATGCTTAGATACAAGCCCCCAGGAGAGCCCCAGCTCGGGGAGAGAAGCCTGCAGGTGCCCAGTGACAGCCAGTATGAAACTCTACCAAAGCGAGACCCTCCCCAGGAGAATAGAGAAAACAACATCCTTGTCCCTGAAACTAACCTTATGGCAACATCAATGGCACCACAGGCCAAATGTTAAACCTAGGGGAAGCCACACTTACCTAGTGAGATCAGGTGGCTGTAGTTCTCCAGTGTCACCTCCCTGTACAGGGCCCTCTGAGCAGGGCTCAGCAGCCTCCATTCCTTCTGGGTGAAATCCACAGTCACATCCCCAAATGCCATGAAAGACTGTAACACAAAACCCAGGCCAGCTCACCAGCATGGCACTCTGCAAGACTGGCAACTGGAGGATTCCAGGATCTGCCACCTGTGCCTGGAGTTCCAAGACCTCCATCTCTGCCTGGTCCCAGTATTTATGGTGCTAGGTATTTTTAATGGGGCTTCCTAGAGGCACAGAGAGTTCAAACCTGCGTGGAGCTTTAAACCTAGGCAGGGAGAAGAGGAAAACTAAAAAATTAAATGACAATGTTTCCTACAAACACATGAACAGTAAATAACACACTACTAAAGTTTTATGGTACCCTGGGCCATGTTCTGAGTTAGAACTCCATGAATTTATAAATGAGGAAGATACAGCTCTCATGGATCTTCTGACAAAATGAAAATCGATCATTTGGGACCTGCCTGGAACATGTAAATCTCCACTGCAGGATAACAGAAATCAGATCCAGCCTAGATCTGATTCCTACCAAAAATCCAATGCCGTATAGGGCAGTCTGAGCACATCTGAATTAGTGGATGGAGCACTTTTGAAAGAGCCCCTCTCACCGTACATCTGTTCTGCAACTATACATGTGACCAGTCTGGCATCTCTGTAGGTGCTTGATGAATTTAAATTCCATTCATGGCCAATCGCAGTGGCTTGCACCTATAATCATAGCACTTTGGGAGGTAGAGGCAGGTGGATCATTTGAGGTCAGGAGTTCAAGACCAGCCTGGACAACAACATGAAACCCTCTCTACTAAAAATACAAAAATTAGCTGGGTGTGGTGGTACATGCCTGTAATCTCAGCTACTTAGGAGGCTGAGGCAGGAAAATCACTTGAACCCAGAAGGTGGAGGTTACAGTGAGCTGAGATTGTACCACTGTACTCCAGCCTGGGTGACAGAGCGAGGCTCTGTCTCAAAAATAAATAAATAAATAAATAAATAAATATTCCATTTGTGAAGCTCATCAGGGTTACTAGACTCAAGAGTCAGAAAGCCTCTTCTTTGACCCTTAACTGTCAGTCCCTATTTCCCCCATCACTGATCTCTCATGTCATACTTACTGCAAAGATCCTCAAAATCCAGGCAGGCGAGGCATGGTAGCTCATGCTTGTAATGCCAGCACTTTGGGAGGCTGATGCAGGATTGCTTGCATCCAGGAGTTTGAGACCAACCTGGGCAGCATAGTGAGACCCCCCAACTCCACACATGCACAAAATAAAAAATTAGCCGAGCATGGTGGTAGGTGCCTGTAGTCCCAGCTAGTTGGGAGGCTGAGATGTGAGGACTGCTTGAGTCTGGGAGGTCAAGGCGGCAGTGAGCTATTATTGTAGCACTGCACTCAGCTTGGGCAACAGTGAGACTGTGACCACCATCCCCCACACTCCCCCAAAAAACAAAAAAAAAAACAAGAAAACCCCAGACAGCTTAAAGACCAAGTTGGGCTCCTCACGCTGGCATCCAGGCCTCCGTCCTCAGGAGGGTGAGAGGTAGCCAGCACAGAAACTTTCAGGAACAGTCAGATGATAGGGGCCAATGAGAGAGTTAGGTGGGAGCTATCTCAGCAGCTTAGGCCACACCGTGAGGGGTCTGCAGGAAGAGGCAGAGCTGTGGGAGGTGGCAGTGTTACAGCGTCAAACCGTGAGGACCCTGGTGAGCTTGGGCATCTGTGGCCAACTGACAATGCAGGCTCAGTACAGGGCAGTGACTGCTCTTCAGAGACACAGCTGAGCCATGGCTGTAGGTGCAATCTCCCAGTTCGGTAATGCTGAAAGCTCATCTAACCATCCAACATGCTGTCTGCCAAACTAGGGATATTCAGGTGCCCCGAGTGACTGCACTTTCACCATCACATGGTGTGATCAGCTGTGGCCACCCCAAGCCAGCACCTGACAGACTTCTGAGTTGGGGGCCTAAGGGACCACAGCCCATTCCTGCAATGGTATCTAGGCCATGCTTCTTGCAGCTGTTCCAGTCAGTGGCCACACATTGTGAGGGTACTGAGGCAAGCCCGTTTCACTCTAGGCGCTCCTCTGATGGCCCACTATGGCCTGAACACTGCTGCCCTGGTCAAACCTCTGGAAGCTGTACTTGGTCTCTGATGACTCCACGGTTTTCTCCCCCTCCTCCTCTTCACTGAAGTCTGATGAGGCTCCAGGTGTCTTTTTCTCTCTTGCAGGTGTTTCCTCTGTAAGCCCAGCCCATCTCATTGCATCTTGGCATCTGCTTCTCCTAGGACTTGGATTCATCCACCACCAGTCTGTGAGAATGTTGGCTGCTAAACCCTATCTCCCTTGCAGTTGAGCAGTCTGCCCAGTGGCAGCCTGAGACTGAGCACACTTCTGCCTCTTCCCCACCTCCTGTAATTGCCACATCCCTCATAGCTGCCCAGTGAGCCCCTCCAGCTGAAGGCCTTTGTGACCTCTCTCTGTGCCCTAACCTTCACTGACACCAACTGAACATCATCACTGACACTTGAATGTGGACATCTCTGTTTTTTGCTGGAAATTCTCCCTGGGTGTTGTGCACAGATCACTGATTGATGAATGATACCCACAGGCCAGTCACCCGCTGGAAGATGTCAGGAAAGACAGATCACTCCCCAGGAGCAGTGCTGACCTTGGTCTTGTGCTAACAATGTGACTGCTAGGGCCAGTGAAGGAAATGGGCCCGTCCTGTGATAGCAAGGAGGAAGTCTCACCTCTGTCTTGGCTCCCTGGGATTCCATGGCTGTCTTCCTGCTCTTCATGGAGAAGGGCAGCTTGCAGATGGCCAATCTGTGAAAAGAGAGACGTCAGAGGGTAGCTGGGTACAGATGCCCTCCCCAGGTGTGACACAGACCTGATTCCAGTACCAACTGAGGAGCTGGGGAGAGTGCACCTGCACGATCCCCACGTGGAGGTCTGGCCAAAAGGTCTAGGGAGGCAGACTCCCTGCAAATCTAGGACAAGCTTGCCTGGGAGTAAAGACCCTGTGCCCCAGGAGCTGGGTGAGGTTTGTTGTTTACATCACTGAGGGGTCGAAAGGATGTGGAACGCCTGCAGGTGAGGTCTTGCGTTTACGGTTAGGACTCAGAGTTCCAAGTGCTTTTGCATTGGACAGAAGACACATGAAAGTCGTCTGCTTCTTCTAGCCTCAGTCTCCCTGGGTTTAAAGTATGATAACCACAGGGACAGACAGACTTGAGAAGGCCATAGGCAGATGGCACTGGCAATTATTCAGTACTGAATAACACCAAAGCCTTTAACAAATTAATAGCATGGGGAATGTGAGCTGTCAGGAATCCAAGTCCTCAACACATGGTCAGTCTAAGGCAATGAGTGATCCAATGCAATTTGGATCCTGATTGCAACGAAGAATATGTGAAGAGTTTTAACAGCCAGTGAAATCTGAACACTAATTGGATATTAGATTACCAAACATTAGTTTGCTGTTATAAAAATATTATGGGTTTTAAGAAATAAGCCCTTCCTTGTATACAAACTTTCAGAACATTCATGAGTGAAAATGATGTCTGGGTGTGCTTACACACCCCTTCTCACCCTCAAAAGTCAATTGAGCATTATTGGCCATACTTGATAATTTTTAGAACTGAATAATGTGTACTGGGGTCATTTTACTATTCTCTGAATTTTTTGAAAAAAATTCAGGTAGCGATACAAAGAAGTGTAAATTAAAGTGGTGGGTATAATTATTTCATCAGAGTATTTGCTATACTTTTAAGAGAATATTTTGATAAAAAAGTAAAAGTAAAAACACAGAAATATAGGGGTAATAAGAGGGAAATGTGAAGAACAAAGATGGTATCATGTGGTGATAATGGGGAAAACAGCATACATCCACTAGCCAGCAACTGAGACAGAAGGGAACAAATGGTGCTATGAAAGGAAAATAAAAACTAGGGACCCCAGTCCACTCTGCAAAAGGAAATAGTAAACTGAGAGCTGAATCATGCAAGAAGCTGTCTTTCCTTTTGTTCCTATGGATAAAAGGTTAAATATCTCAATAGTAGTGATTCTATGCGCACCTTATGTTATGTAAAGTGCTGATTTACCGACGGTGAGATGGTGAAATGAACACAGAGCTATTCTCCTACCTGCTTCTTCTGTCTTGCCACTGTGGATTACCACACCCCCCCTTTTCCCCCTCCAGCCCACTTTTCCCTTTTAAACACTGAAGCTCTCAAACTCATCTTTGGAGAAAGCCACTAACTTTTCTCTGGGGCATGTTCTCAACCTTGGCAAAATAAACATCCAAATTGATACTCGACTCTGATACTTTTTGGTTTACCCATAATTGGAGAAGAAAAGCAGTGAAATTGCTTTTTCTGATGGCAGTTGAAAGGTGATTTAAAACATTTTTGTTATTTCTATATACTTATATAAATAGTTTACATCTTGCATGTTCCATCTGTGCTATCTTTACCTATTCCAAAGATAGTCTCCTGCATTTACTCGAAGTTTAAACATTTTGTTTCTGATGGTAGTGTAAATATGTATTTCATTTGTAACAGTTTTCTGCTAGGTTATAGAAATACAAGTGCTTTTTAAAAATACTGACCTTATTTTTGAAGTTCCTAAACTGTGTTACTAGTATCTAGTTGTTTAACTACAGATTCTTCCATGTACATACTCACATATTCTGTGAATAAAAAGTTTTTCTATTTCACATTTATGCCTTGTATTCCTTTTTAATACCTTAACAGATTAGCTAGATATTCTAGGATAATGCTAAATAAGAGCGAAGAGAATCAACATTAATGCTTGTTTTTGATCTTAGTGTGAACATACTTCACCATTAAATATGATGACTGCAGTCAGCTTGTCACATATAACCTGCTATATTAAGGGAAATTCTTTCTATTCCTCATGTGCTGAGAATTTTTACCCTGAATGGGTATTTTTCTGCATTAAGACAGTCGTGTAGGTTTTTCTCTTTCGGTCCCTGAAAGCAGTGAAAGGAAAATAAAAATGTGAGACCCCAGGCCACTCTGCCAGAAGAAAAATATTAAGCTGAAAGGTGATTCATGCAAGAAGTTGCCTTTCCTTTTGTTCCTAAGCAGAGAACTACAGATAAAAGGTTAAATATCTCCATAGGTACCTACTTAATGTTCACTCTAGCCTTGGGTTTTTGGGAACAAATTCTATTTGGCTAGAATTTATCATCCTTTTCATGTATTGCTGGATAGTACTTGTCCATATTTTGGTGAGAACTCTTGACTATTTTCCTCTGGAGTGATTACTTGCAAGGGCATACAGGAACTCTGTTGAAATGTTCTGTATCTTGATTGAGGTGATAAGTGATGTGTGTATACATTTGTCAAAACTCATTATATAGTTAAAAGTAGTGCTTCTTATGGTATACAAGTTACACCTCAGTATTGATTAAAAATCCTTTCTGAGATCAAGTATATATGGGTAAAATAGCAAGACAGCTGGATTTGTTTTAAAATACTTTGGCACATAAACAGGGAGAAGGGGGCCGGGCGCAGTGGCTCAAGCCTGTAATCCCAGCACTTTGGGAGGCCAAGGCGGGTGGATCACGAGGTCAAGATATCGAGACCATTCTGGTCAACATGGTGAAACCCCGTCTCTACTAAAGATACAAAAAATTAGCTGGGCATGGTGGCATGTGCCTGTAATCCCAGCTACTCAGGAGGCTGAGG
This sequence comes from Leontopithecus rosalia, assembly GCA_028533165.1. Lineage (NCBI taxonomy): Eukaryota > Metazoa > Chordata > Mammalia > Primates > Cebidae > Leontopithecus > Leontopithecus rosalia. Next base: position 150,041,268 of record CM052652.1, on the reverse strand, counting down.
CAGGAGAATTGCCTGAACCCAGGAGGTGGAGGTTGCGGTGAGCCAAGATCGCGCCATTGCACTCCAGCCTGGGTAACAAGAGTGAAACTCCGTCTCAAAAAAAAAAAAAAAAACAGGGAGAAGGGATAAATCTAACAAAACTACTCATGGTTTTAAAGTTATCGAAACTGGACGAAGGCAAAATGGGGATTCATTTTATCATTCTCTCAATTTTGCTGTCCATTTGAGATTTTTCACAATACTAGTTTACAGAAAAAGCATTAATCATATTTCTAATTATATGCTTAGCCAAAAAATTGGCTGAAATAATTTTATATGAGCCAACTTTATTTGAAAACAGTCAAAAGTCCCCAGGATTCAAGCAACTGCCCAATCAAGAAAAAGCCACATTAAAAACAGAAGGCAGTTGGCTGAGCACAGTGGCTTATTCCTATGATCTCAGCACTTAGGGAGGCTGAAGCAAATAGATTGCTTGATCCTAGGAGTTCAAGACCAGCTTGGGGAACACAGTGAAGGCTCATCTCTACAAAAAATATAAATATTAGCCAGGTATGGTGGCATACGCCTATAGTCCTAGCTTCTCCTGGCTTGAGCCCAAGAGTTGTATCTGTAATGAGCCTTGACCATGCCACTCCACTCCAGCCTGGGCAACAGAGCAAGACAGTCTCAAGAAAACAAAACAGTAACAACAACAAAATGAGACAGTCATATTTATAGCCCAATACACCTTATTCCCAGTGTTCTAACCTGTCCAAGTGCTGCCTAGTGGAAAAATCTCATGGTGAACTTGCCTATAGATGCCTGGGGCAAAAAAATTACAGGTGCAGAATACAACAGACCTTCTAAAGCAGCATCCCAGTTTCCACTTCCTTCCCTCAAACCTGAGAAAGCCCAGCAGACCTTTCTTACAAGGTTCTAAGCTGTTGGAAGCAGCCTGAGGGACTGCTCTCTGTTTTGAGGATATAACATCTTAAGGAGGAAAAGCACTGGATCCTACCAGGCAAAAATGCAGACAGACTGAAGAGCAGATGCCTGGGGCAAGATATTATGAGTGGAGCCATACAACAGACCATCAAAGGCCCAGGGGAGAGATTCTTGGAACAAATAAATATTTAAAAGCAGTTGCCTACAAGAAAATGGAAAAAGGCACAGGGCAAGGTAAAATCTATGCTCCAAAAAGGCCCGAGAAAATCTCAAACCTCCTCACACTGATCCCAAAGCTCAGAACCAATGCCAAAGTAGTAACAAAAATCTTCCAGGGCAAAGAGTCAGTCTGCAAAGACTAGAAAAGGAAGTTACTTTTTCCACAGTGACTAATTTCTAACAACAACAACAACAACAACTACTACTACTCAGAAAACATGGCCCAATAAATGAAGGAAAATAATAATGGAAACTTTCCCTGGAGAAATAGAAGCTTCAGGCATACGAGACAGATTTTAGAACTGTCTAAAAGATTCTCAAAAAGCTTATGTGAACGTGGATAGAGAAAAGGAAATCAGGAAAATATACGTAACAGAATAAGAATATCAACAGAGATTACAAAAAGGAGGCAAACGAAAATTTTGGACCTGAAAACACTGTGAATTGATAAATTCAGTAGAGGTGTTTAACAGCAGATGAGGAGGCAGAAGAAAGAATCAGTAAAAATAAAGAGAAGAATTTGAAATTACAGAGAAGGAAGAAAAAAGAATGAGACAAAGTAAACAGACCCTAAACACACCCAAGAGAGTTACAGGGCACCATTTGCTGGACCTATATATGGGTGTTTAGAAGATGTAGAGACTACTGAAGAAATAATGGCCAAAACTTCAAAATTTGAAGGCAGACATGAATCTACAAAGCCAGCACACTCAACAAACTCCGAGAAGAATAAATTCAAAGGGATCCACCCTGAACACCACACTTCTTAATGATACTTAGGTGAAACCCGCTTCAGAACACAGGACTGCCAGGGGAAGAGAAGTTAAGAATAGTGGCATCCTGCCTCTCTCAGGGAAAAACTGTCACCACAGTCTGAGAGCTGGAGAGGGAGAGGGTTCCATCTTGTCATTTTCACAGCCCATAGTGGAGTTTCTCTCAAGAGTGGCCCAAAGTAGGAGTGGGGTGGGAGTAGCAGTTTGTGTGTCAAATGTTAGACTCTCACTGTTCTCAGAAGGGCTCATTTTCAGTTGATTCTTACGAATAAATATTTCTCTAAATTCCTGAGTGGTCTTAAGACAAATTCTATGAGTTTAAATGGTTGTTTTTGGTTTATTTTTCTAAATTACTAGTTACGGTGTTTTGCTGGAGATACAGTCCACATAGCCCCTCACTGCCATTCCAGAATCCACATTTCTCATTATAGTAGGAACCAGAACTAGGGCCAGGCAATTAGGTAAGTGGTGTGATCATTATTTGTCCTCATAGGCAGAGCAGCAAAAGACAGTGGAGACGTAGAATTAGGAGAAGAGCCTGGCAGGCAGAAGAAGGAAGGGAATGGAAAAGCTCTGGCAAGGAAAGAATGAACAAGGCTCAGCAACTAAGCAAGCAGATGGGAAGTTGGCCAAGGTAGAGAGACTTCCTTTACCCAGATCACAAGGAGAAGTGAAACTGGGGGCACTACAGAACTAGCTTCTAGATGTTTCTGCTCTCATGCTTCCCATCTTAATGAACCTGAGTATGAAATCTGAATTGTAAGGAGAAATTTCTGAGACCTGGAAAATTTCCACATAAACTGGGTAATGAGTGAAATTAATGAATTGCTAATGTTGTTGAGTATGATTCTGGCACTCTTGTTACGTTAAAAGACAAAACAATAATGACAAAAGTAGTCCTCAGAGAAGTTGCTGCAGTAAATTTAATGACGTCTTGGATTGGCTTCAGGATGCTCTAGCCTGAAATCAGAAAGTGTAGGGCGGGGAGTGGGTTGGAAGAAGTAAGAAGAGCAAAGTGTTAAGGTGCAAGAAGGGAACAGAGAGGCTATTACATATTCTCTACGTCAGTTCCTACTTCAATATTTTCCACTGTAAATTTGAAAAAAACTGAATAACCCTTCCAAGATAATTAGGAGAGGAAAAATACAGAAAACTTTCATTTCCAGCGTGTGAATGGAGAACACTGCAAACTGCTTGGTCTCATTCCTGCCACCTGTTGACCTCTGTGGGCATTAGCATCCTGTAGGAACAGAAACTGAGAACCAGAAGACAGTGGTTTAAATTAGTTACCAATAAGTTAGATACGAACACGAGCCAAACTTGAAACCTTTACCTCCTCCATGTACATTTCACCAAAATTCTCTAAGATAAAGAAATAGCTCCTACATTTTGGGGAGCTGAAAAATGTTCATATGTTGATTTGATGATCAAGACTTTACTACATACATTTCTCGAACCTCTCAACTAGAACTTAAAATGGGAGAGAATTTTATTGTCTCACTTATACCTCAATGAAGCTAATTCTTAACAGAACCTCCCCCGCCCCCCGCCAATCCCAGCTTGCTCCACAACCCAGTCCACTTGATCCCAGATATGTTACATAAAGTAAAAACTATTTTTTATTTTTTTTGAGACAGAGTCTCACTCCATCCCCCAGGCTGTAGTGCAGTGACATGTTCTCGGCTCACTGCAACCTCTATCTCCTGAGTTCAAGTGATTCTCTTGCTTTACTTTTCAGAGTAGTTGGGATTACAGATGTGAGCCACCATGCAGGGCTAATTTTTGTATTTTTAGTAGAGACAAGGTTTCACCATATTGGCCATGCTGGTCTCAAACTCCTGACCTCAGGTGATCTCCCTGCCTTGGCCTCCCAAAGGGCTGGGATTACAGGTGTGAGCCACAGTGCCCAGCTGTAAAAATTATTTCAACCGATTAACACACCACTTCTTAGTCTGTGAAACGGGGATTCCAATTCCTAATTTGCACATTGATTGAGGAGATGAATACAGCAGTGACTATAAAGCTCTGTTCCTGGGACCGGACAATGGCTCAGCACAGGCTAAATGAATCATTTTTTATAAGGCCTGGTCTGTACCACGAACGCAGCAGCCTGACTGAAGTGTCCTGAATGAAGGCATCAGATCTGGGAAACCTTCCCCATGAGGAGAAGCAGCTGAGAGGTTCTGAGCCTCAGACGGGACAGTGTAGGGCAGAATATATCAGATATGAGCAAAGGAAACACACCAGAATTTAGGGCAGAGAAGGCACTGCAGGAAGGCAATATGTAAGGAGTCCCCACCTGAGGTTGGGCTGTCCTTCCTTACCCTGCAGACAATCCTCTCATGGATAACGTGGGAGTGGCGAAGAGGAGCTGGGGACTAAAATAGCTCTAAAATTAGCTCTGTGATCCTCAAAGGTGGCCTTGGAAATTTCCAGTCCCAAGGTAGAGCCTCTTGTTGTTAAAAAGAAAGGACCCAAAGTCTTCCAGAGAAGAAAAGAGCTGAAGGCAGGTTCCTGGGAACAGATCCTGAGTGTGGGCATCACAACACAGCATGTCCTGACGTGAGGCTAACACCAAACACAACTTATCCCATCTGTGCTTCTAGAATAAAAAGGTGTTGATACTCATTATAATATTTAACACTTACTGAAAATTTAATATATGCCAGGCATGGCACAAATTTTTCTGCATTCCTCACAACTGTCCTATGAAGTGACTATTACCCAATTTCAGATGAGGAAACTGCAGTAGAAAACATTTAAATACCTTTCTCAAAGTGGCATAGCCAATCAAGTGATACAGCCTGGGTTTCAGCTTTCACTGTAAAGGGCTATGTGTTAACCAGCAGGCATGGATATGACATTTCTCAATGAATCTGCACAGGTCAGGAGGGGATGCAGGTCAAGCTAGATTAGCTTGCAAGATCATGAGGTATATCTTGACTGAGGGATCTCTCTACTTTGGGGTTCTGCTGACAATTTTTCCATAATGAAACGATTAAAATCAGTTATGTGGATGGTCAGTCCACAGCCTCAGAGGCATAAAAAGAACCGCTGGGCCCAGTGGTTGCTGTTACTCCCACTCCAATAACCAAGGAGACCAACCAACATGGTGAGGACTGAACTCACCTTTTTTCTTCTTGCCCAAATGCCTATCTATGGGGCTTAGGAAGTCCTGCCTTAGAAACCATAAAGTCTCATCAGATGAGTTTTATTAATCTTATATAATGTGGCTCACTTTCCAACTTGACTACAGCATCACATGATAGCAGATGCTGAGGAAATTATTTTACCTCAGAATATACTTCTTCAACATGTTTTGAAATGGCTGCCACAAGGGCAACAGATTGAAATGGATAGCCCTGCAAAGCTGTCTTTGGTGGGAATATTTGCATCTGTAGAGAATCTCTATTAATGTAACCAGACCTCTCTCATTCTAAGCCTTTCCTAGATCTGGAAGAGAGAGACAGCCTGAAAGGGGTGGCTCACGCCTGTATCTCAGCACATTGGGAGGCTGAGATGGGTGGATCGCCTGAGGTCAGGAGATAAGAGACCAGACTGGCCAACATGTGGAAACCCCGTCTCTACTAAAAATACAAAAATTAGCCAAGCATGATGGTAGGTGTCTGTAGTCCCACCTACTCAAGAGACTAAGGCAGGGCCACTACACTCCACCCTGGGCGACAGAGCAAGACTCTATCTCAAAAAAAAAAAAGGTGTGAAAATACACATTTACCATGTATTCTGAGGGCTGCTAACAAAGAGGCTTCATCTATATATTAGGAACTTCCATCTATGCAATCCCCTTAACGCTGGCATGCTTCTGATTCTAGTCTTTAGACAATAGCTTAAGACTCTCAACAAATTGTTCACTAAAGAATCCCTGGCCGGGTGCGGTGGCTCATGCCTGTAATCCCAGCACTTTGGGAGGCCGAGGCGGGTGGATCACGAGGTCAAGAGATCGAGACCATCCTGGTCAACATGGTGAAACCCCGTCTCTACTAAAAATATGAAAAAATAGCTGGGCATGGTGGTGCCTGCCTGTAATCCCAGCTACTCAGGAGGCCGAGGCAGAATTGCCTGAACCCAGGAGGCGGAGGTTTCGGTGAGCCGAGATCGCGCCATTGCACTCCTGCCTGGGTAACAAGAGCGAAACTCCGTCTCAAAAAAAAAAAAAAAGAATCCCTAAGTACCCCCATGAGGTGTAAACCTCTTTAAAGATATTCTGGCTTGGCCCAGCATGGTGGCTCACACCTGTAAACCCAGCACTTTGGGAGACGGAGGCGGTGGATCTCCTGAGGTCAGGAGTTTGACACCAGCCAGACCAACAAGGAGAAACCCCATCTTTACTAAAAATACAAAATTAGCCGGGTGTGGTTGTGCATGCCTGTAATCCCAGCTACTCGGGAGGCTGAGGGAGGAGAATTGCTTGAACCTGGGAGGCGGAGGTTGTGTGAGTCAAGATTGCACCATTGCACTTCAGCCGGGCCGACAAGAGCAAAAACTCAGCCAAGAAAAAAAATTCACAAATTTTGGGAGGAACCCATGTATATCTTTCTCACATTGATTTATGATTTTAATTTTAGAGGCGGGTTCTTGCTGTGTCGCCCAGGCTGGCGTGCAGTGGAGCCAACATAGCTCGTTACAGCCTCCATCTCTCGGACTCAACCGATTGGGCCTCCTAAGCAGCTGAGACCACAAGTGTGGGACACCATGTCCTGCTAATTTTTTGTTTTGCTAATTTCACGTAGAGAGAGGGTCTCGCTGTGCTGCCCAGGCTGCTCTGGAGTTCCTGGCCCCCTCAATGTGCTGGGATTACAGGTGTGAGCCACCTTGCTCGGTCTGATTTATGATTTTACCTGAAATTCCTGTCTCCTTGAATTGCATAAAATTAACCTGCAACCCAACGGTCTCAAGCTCACTTTCTCAGGACCTTTTGAGACTGAATAACTTGGACCACAGTCACTTACACTGAATCAGAATAAATCTCTTTAAACATATTTGGTAGAACCCGGATTTTGCCGTCATCAGCAGGGAACCGGCGAAGAGGCCCCTTGGGTGCCCACAGCCACCCCACCTCCCTTGGAAGCTGCACCACGCAGACCCCCCAAACACGTCTGGAAAGTGCCCGGGCGAGGACACTTGGTCCCGGCCTACCCTCCCATCCGCGCAAGATCATCCCGAGGCGGGCTGCCCCCAACCCAGAGCCGTGGCCCTTTCCCACAACACGAGAGCGAAGTCCTCCCCGGGTCCCACCTCCCACAACGAAGCCCGGAGCATCAGAGTCGGAGGGAAGCCGAGTCGGACTCAGCCCCCCCCACTCTCTGCTGTACCCCCCACCCCACCTGCCGACCCCGGCTGTGGCCAAGTCCCTCGCCACCTTCTGCCAAAAGACCCCTGTGGCAGCTCGCTGGGCCGCCTGCCCCGTCCCCACCCGAGGAGCAGCGACCCCGGCACACGGGGACCTGGGTCAGTGACACCCGGGCCGTTCACTGCCCGCCCCACCCCTGCACGCATCGGGTGACAGAGACTGAGCCGCAGCCCCACCGCCCCCTCCAAGGCACGGCCGGGGTCTCCGACCCTCCCCAGAACACAGAGACGCCAGGCCCGTGGGAGCGCGCACTGCGGCCCCAGCAGCGCTCCCCAGCGGCCCAGGCCTTCCCGGCCCTCCTTCCCGCGCGAGAAGGGCGCGCTGGAGAGCGGGACCCGCAAGAGCCGGGCTCACCAGGGCGGCAGAGGGCGAACCGGGGCGGTGAGGTCACCGGCAGCAGACCACGAACCTCACGGCTCGCTGACGCCCAGGGATCGGGAATCCTTGGGGCCGCCCGGGACTACGCTACCCAGAACCCTCAGCGTGGTTGGGGACTACACTACCCAGAATCCTCAGCGCGGCCATACCCAGAATCTTCTACGTGCCGCGTGGCCGCGCTGTGTTCGTCCGGAGGGTTTTCAGAAAGGCGGTTACCGTGTTTTAGAGGCTTTAGCCATACATTAGGAATGTGTACCCGTTTCTGTGATATATGGAAATAACTTCCCCAGTGTGGCTTATGACTGCGGTCATGGTATACTCTTTTGTAAATACATTTAATCTCTCAATATATTTTTAAGACATTTTTGAGCCTTATTTTTCACCTTTAGGTCTCTGAGTTCTTTGATTTTTTTTTCCAGCAATGTGTGTGCCTACAGATCCATTTTTAAATTTTCTCAATTTTTTATGTATTTTCCTAAATCAGTATATTGAAAAAGTCTTTTACCCAATAATCCAAGGCTCCACTTATATAATTCACTATATTTCATTATACGCTGGCATATGGGCCAATTCCTAGATTTTTCCTTTTCCTTTACTTTTTCTGTCTAATTATACTTCAATGCCACATTCTTTTAATTACGGATGATGTGTAATATGCTGACATATTTTAAGGCCTGTCAGACCTGGAGTTTATATTTCAGAGTCTTACTAGCTATGATTTTTTAATTTAATTTAATTTTTTGAGATGGAGTTTTGCTCTTGTTGCCCAGGCTGGAGTGCAATGGCTAGACCTCGGCTCACTGCAACCTCTGCTCCTGGGTTCAAGCAATTCTCCTGTCTCAGCCTCACCAGTGGTTGGGATTACAGGCATGTGCCACCACGCCTGGCTAATTTTGTATTTTTAGTAGAGAAGGGGTTTCACTTTGTTGGCCAGGCTGGTCACGAACTCCTGACCTCAGGTGGGTGATCTGTCCACCTCAGCTTCCCAAAGTGCTGGGATTAAAGACCACCATGCCTGGCTTTTTATTCTTATTATACATACATATATATGTATAATATATATATTATACATATATATATTTGTATATATGTATACAAATAATACAAATATATATATATATACAAACATATATACAAATA
>CM052652.1:149965341-150024181 GCA_028533165.1 Leontopithecus rosalia | reverse complement strand
ATATACACCATGGAATAGTATGCAGTCATCAAAAACGATGAGTTTGTGTCTTTTGTAGGGACAAGAATGAATCTGGAGAACATCATTCTCAGCAAACCGACATAAGAACAGAAAATGAAATACTGCATATTCTCACTCATAGGTGGGTGATGAACAATGAGAACACATGGACACAGGGAGGGGAGCACTACACACTGGGGTCTATTGGGGGGAATAGGGGAGGGACAGTGAGGGGGGAGCTGGGGAGGGATAGCATGGGGAGAAATGCCAGATGTGGGTGAAGGGGAGGAAGACAGCAAATCACACTGCCACGTGTGTACCTATGCAACTATCTTGCATGTTCTTCACATGTACCCCGAAACCTAAAATGCAATAAAAAAATATATAAATTTAAAAAAAAGAAATAGGAATGTTTAAAGCAAGCCAGAAAGTACAAGCATGTCATGAACAATCTGTGTAAGTCACAATAAGAGGTTTACTTAAAAACAACAACAAAAAAAAAACAGGCCAGGCACCATGGCTCATGCCTATAATCCCAGCACTTTGGGAGGCTGAGGTGGGGAGATTACCTGAGTTCAGGAGTTGAAGACCAGCCTGGCCAACATGACAAAACCCCATCTCTACTAAAAACACAAAAATTAGCTGGGCATGGCGGCAGACACCTGTAATCCCAGCTATTCAGAAGGCTGAGGTAAGAGAATCGATTGAACCTGGGAGGCAGAGGTTGCTGTTGCAGTGAGCAGAGATCATATCACTGTACTCCAGCCTGGCGGGTGACAGAGCAAGACTGTCTTTTAAAAACAAACAACAACAAAAAAACACCTTTTATATGATCAGGTTGTCTATAATTAAAAGGAAATTATAGTGTTCTTCCTATAAATTGGGCTTGATATTTTAAAAACACTTATACATTAAGTGATTGCTTAGAACAATAAAATTGTCTTGAGGGATTGATTTACTCTTAATAGATTATAAGATATTTTAATTTTTTAACCCAAAGTTCAACTTTTATTGCATCTTACCAGTTTTTGTTTTCTCTCCCTTCAGAAATACTAATGCTCTCCTTCAACTCATTTTCAGCTCATATAAGTTTTTTTTTAATTCTGTTTGTTGAGGTCTGATATTAATAATATTTTCTTAAAGGTCTAAAGGAAATATTTTCTTCCAACATAATATTCTGTGCAGTGCAGAAGGTCTTTTCTTTTGCCTTTTAGTAATTGGTCTAACAGATTTTAAGACTTATTGAAACAATTCCTATGCCATTATTATTAAGTTTTGGTTTACTTAGGAAAAAACTGAGATTAAAACAATTTTTTTAATTAATGTTATTACATCCACATATCTTTCCATATGTGCTTTTAAAGTCCTTGTGACATTGAGTTATAAGGTCTCGACTCCTGGGTCTAAAAAGGACAGCAAGTCCTGCTAAATCTTAAACACTGACAGCAATTAAAGCCTCATCTTCAGGCCTGGTAATAGATGCCAATAAAAAGAAAATGCATTCCGGAGACACAGAAATTAAAAGTATTCAACTCCTCAAGGCCCAGGGACTATCGAGGAAGAGGTGGGCATCTAAGATTCTATGGGCTGATTTTGAGAGAGAAAATAATTCAGTTTCTCTGTAAGTTAACCTTTAATGTCAAATGCACACAAATGCAAGACCAGCATATGGGCCCCTGTGTCAGATTAACAAGGTTTTCTTGAAGCATTAACTGACTCCCTAATAGAGGTTATAAATGTTATAAAAGGCTTATAGAAGTTATATCTATGGTTAACATTAAAATTTTACAGTTTATAAAATTTTGAAAAATTTAATTGGCTTCATGCTGTTTTTATCAGGGCTTATTATTTGGAAAATTAAGTCTCCTCTCTGAAAGAATGAAGGTTTTCACCCCTTTTTTAAATCCTTAAGTTATCACTTCAGTTAAATGAATGACATATTTTACAATGACCTGTAATCCTATTTTGTAAAAGGGCAGTTTCCCAAACTGAACTGTCATAAGTAAAGAATGTCACTTTCTAACAGACTCAGGGCTCCAAGTTATCCCAAACTGCCCTTTTACAAAATAGGATTACAGATCATTGTGAAATATGTCATTCATTTAACTTAAGTGATTATAAATGTTAAATTATGTCTTTTTCTGACCTAATTAATTCTTTAAGGTATAAAGTTACTTAAAGTCCAAAAATGACTTGTTTGGGTTTGTTTTTTGTTTTTCTGGGGGGCTATAGAAATTATACAGGAACCATTGTCAAATATGAAATGGTGTTTGGTTTTCTTTGGGCTGTATTTGTATAAATACATGATTAATATGTGTTCCAAAATCATGAAAAACTCCTATAATTTTGATATGACTTAGTGTGTGCTATCAGTAATAATTATTATGTTAAATTATTGCATGCCTCAGAGGTAACGAGTTTCTTTGTCAATTGTGTCTTTGACTATGGCTGCCATAAAACTTTCTGTCACCCATGGACAATTGCTGTTTCAGTCCTCTTTAGAAAGTAGTTTTATAATCAGCTATAAAATTCTTAACGGGTGCTCCTGAATGCACGTTTCTGATAATTTTGGAGGCTGTGACATCAGAATAGAGGAAAAACTTTCAGGAAAAAATAGAGGAAAAAATTTCAGTGAGAGCTGAAATGTTCATGAATATCAAGCAAAACAAAAATTAACTTCATGGACTGAACTAACAAGACTGAAGTAATATTTTTGACTTTTTATTTAAAATGTTGCTGATCCTGTAAAAGTTGTGAAAGTATTTCCGAGAGAAAATTCCTAGCAGTGGGAATAATTGTTCAAGGGCTAGATGATGCCAAATTATTCTCAAAGAAAGCTGTACCAATTTACTTTCCCTCCACCAATACATAAGGGCCTGTTTTCCTATATGGTCACCAGCTCTGACCATTAAACATTAAACTTTTGCTTATCCCATAGATGTAGATGGTATCTTCTTACAGTTTGAATTTGCATTTCTTAAAATGCAAGCGTGATTCACCACCTTTCCAGTATTAATTGGCTGTATTTAGTTTTCTATCCTCTGACAAAGCTAACTCTTAAGAACCAGGGAAGATATAATTTTGAGTCACCAGCATATACATACAGATGATGGTTAAAGTCATAAATGTGAACGAGATCCCCAAAACAGTGAGTATAATTAAGCAGCCCTGGGGCACTCCAATATCCGAAAGTCAGGGAAATGGAAGGAACCAGAAGTGACTGTAAAGAGTAGTCAGTGAGCCAAGAAGAAAATGAAAGAAGTGTAGTGCCCCAAAAGACACGTAAAGAAAGTTTATCAGTTGGGAACAGTGGCTCACATCTATAATTCCAGCTTCTTGGGAGGCTGAGGCAAGAGAATCACTTGGACCTGGGAGGCAGAGGTTACAGTAAGCCAGGATCTCACCACTGTACTCCAGTCCGAGCAACAGGCAACAGAGCAAGACTCCATTTCAAAAATAAAAACAGAAACAAAGAAAAAAAAAGTTCATCTAGGAGAAAACAGTGACTGGCTGGTTCAAATGCTACTAACAGGACAAGTAAGAAGAGGCCAGGGAATGGTGATTGGAGAGCAAGGTGAAGGTCATTGGTGGCCTGAAAAAAGTAGTTTCCGTGGAGTGGTGTCAGTGAAATGCTAAGTGAAGTGGATACAATTGGTGGGGGAACTCTGAAGATGCAAATCTGAGGTGGAAAGAATTGCTGAAAGATACTCCTCAAAAAGTGTGGGATCCAGTGAAAAACAGAAAAGAGGGCTGGTGGAAGCTGGGTAGATGTGGGAGCCTGAGATTCTCCTCTGGTTGCTTCTGTTTCACCTCTATCAACCTGGCAATGCCCTAATCTGAGAAAACTTTAAATCAGAAGGCACAGCTTGCTCTTGAAGCTGTTCATTTGTAATGAACTTGCACAGGGAAGGTGGGTGGGAAGGGCCATGGGAGACTTCCCCTAAGGCAGGAGAGGACAGGCTCAATGCTGGGCATCAGCATCTGCCAAACAATGGAGCCATTCTGCAGAGGGAAGAATACAGAAGCATCACTACAGTTCCATTTCCATTTCTTCTAGAGCAAGTCTCACAGTCACGAATCTTTTTTTTTTTTTTTTTTTTTTTTAAGAAACAGGGTCTCTGTCGCTAAGGCTAAAGTGCAGAGGCAGGACCACAGCTCACTGTAGCCTCAATCTCCTGAGCCCAAACTATTCTCCAACCTCAACCTCCTGAACAGATGGGACCACAGGTACACACCCTTACACCTAGCTAATTTTCAAATTTTTTTGTAAAGACAGGGGTCTCACCATATTGCCAAGGCTGGTCTCAAAATCCTGGCCTGAAGCAATCTGACTGCCTCAGCCTCCCAAAGTGCTGAGATTACAGGCACAAGCCACTGAGAACCGTGGCTTAGAAATCTTCTACTCAGACCTTGCTTCCTGCAAATTTGAAGACGTCCTCTAACTACTAGTGTTAATCTATCAGAATGGCCAGTTTAAGTACTGTGCTTAACAAACTGAGGTCCATCTGTAATGAGTCTATACCTCTCACCACCTTAAAATGCTACAAGACTTATTCATCCACAAATATTAATTGTAACACCCTGAAGTTTCCAGACATTTAATCTAGAAGGAATTAAAGCTGTCAGGCAAGGTGTGGTGGCTCACACCTGTAATCCCAGCACTTTGCGAGGCTGAGTCAGGGGGATTGTTTGAGCCTGTGAGTTTGAGACCAGCCTGGGAAATACAGGGAGACCTCCTGTCTTAAAAAAAAAAAAATCAGCCAAGCTGGTAAAAGAACCATTTTCATCACCCCAATAGAAACCCCATAACCAAGCATTCCCCATTTCCCCCTCCCCTTACCCCCGGCAATCTCATCTAAAAAAAAAAAAAGAAGTATTTTCTCCTCTTACGGATGAGGCTAAAGGCTCAGGGGCCAAGTCATGGAATTTAGGAAGCTGGGAATCAATCCCAAATCAGTGTCACTCTAAACCTCCTTCTTTGCTGTGGCACATTTTCCATTCAGAAATAGTGATGGTGAGGCCAAGGGCGGTGGCTCACGCCTGTAATCCCAGCACTTTTAGAGGCTTAGGCCTCAGGCGGATCACCTGAGGTCAGGAGTTTGACACCAGCCTGGCCAACATGGCAAAACCCTGTCTCTACTAAAAATATAAAAATTAGCCAGGCATGGTGGTAAGCACCTGTAATCCCAGCTATTCAGGAGGCTGAGGTAGGAGAATCGCTTGAATCCAGGAGGCAGAGGTTACAGTGAGCCAAAATTGCACCACTGCACTCCAGCCTAGGCGATAGTGTAAGAGACTGTCTCAAAAAAAAATTTTTTTTAAGGTAGTGGTGGTGGTAATAGAAACTTTCCAAAGCTAAACGCATTTTCTGTAGCTTCTTGGGAAATGAAAGGCTAGGCATTTGAGGAAACAGGTTATTACCTAGTGAGCTCAGTGTTTAGCAGGAGTTTATAAAAACTGGAAACACATGCGTACAGCAAAAAAAAAAAAGTGAATTTTCTGCACACGATATGAGGAAGAACAAAATATAGAATGAGCTACAGTGGGCATTCCTCCCTACCCTACCCCAAACAGAAAAAAATACAAAAAAAAAAAAAGGACCACTTGAGTCCAGGAGGTAGAGGCTGCCGGGAGCCAAGGTTGCACCACTGCCCTCCAGCCTGGACAACAGAGCAAGACCCTGTCTCGACTAATATTTAAAAAATTAAGCTGGCCAGGTGCGGTTTCACGCCTGTAATCCCAACACTTTGGGAGGCTGAGGTGGGCAGATCACCTGAGGTTTGGAGTTCGAGACCAGTCTTACCAACGAGGCAAAACCCTGTCTGTCTCTACTAAAAATATAAAATTAGCTAGTCATAGTGGTGCATGCCTGTAGTCCCAGCTGCTTCGGAGGCTGAGGCAGGAGAATCACCTGAACCCAGGAGGTGGAAGTTGCAGTGAGCCAAGATCAAACCACTGCATTCCAGCCTGGGCAACAAGAGTGAAACTTTCTCAAAAATAGTTAATAATAAAATAATAAAGCTATCAGGTTTTATCGCATCTAGCCATTATTCAACTAGCAAAGTTGGACAGGTCACGGAATGCCATTAGATGATTTGTCAAAAAAGGAAATTTGTTAAACAACTCATCTCCTTAAAAGGGACTGCTATGCCTCATCTAAGGTTAGATTTGTGCCTAAATTAACAAACTCTGTATGCAAGTCAGAAAAAAAAAAACCTGCTCCAATCCTGTAAGTTTCCTGTGCCTATAGCAGTTTTATGCTAAACCGATTCTAATATTTCAGGCAATTAAAAATAACTCCAATTAATGCACTCATAATTTTGGCCGATTGCTAATCTAAGTGACCAGGATTGATAGACTAGCCCTGTACATCAATGAGGTAACCACAGAAAGGAGTCATGGTTCTGAGGAATGAATGCATATGGGTTTACTCTCCACAGGAGCAATGAGATGTCCACTGTGACTGTGCTCCATAAAATATCAAAACCATAGGCAGTCTAACACTGCAGAAGAAATTCCTATTAATATAAAGATAAACCAATTAATCTAACCTAGCGAACTTCAGCGGCCTGTTAAGGAGTTCCACCAGTGAGCCTAGAGGGTGGCAATTTTTTTCTCTAGAGGGCTAAATAATGAATATTTTAGGGTTTCCAGCCACGTGGTCTCACTTGGAATTACTCAACTCTGCTTCTGTATGGCAAAAGCAGGCCCAGACAATACAGAAACGAATGAGTGCGCCATGTTCTAACGAAACTATGGGCACTAAAATTTGAATTTCATGTGTAACAAAATACTGTTCTTTTGATTTTCAAAATCCATTTACATACGTAAAAATCACTCTTGGCCAGGCGCGGTGGCTCACGCCTGTAATCCCAGCACTTTGGGAGGCAGAGGCTGGCGGATCACGAGGTCAAGAGATCGAGACCAACCTGGCCAACACGGTGAAACCCCATCTCTACTAAACATACAAAAATTAGCTGGGCGTGGTGGCGCGTGCGCCTGAAGTCCCACCTACTTGGGAGGCTGAGGCAGGAGAATCACTGGAACCCAGGAGGCAGAGGTTACGGTCAGCCGACATCCCGCCACTGCACTCCAGCCTGGCAACAGAGCGAGACTCTCAAAAAAACAAAAACAAAAATCACTCTTGGCAAGGCACGGTGGCTCACACCTGTAATCCCAACACTTTAGGAGGCCAAAGCCGGCGGATCACGAGGTCAGGAGTTCAAGACCAGCTTGGCCGACCTGGTGAAACTGTCTCTACTAAAAATATGAAAATGAGCCAGGTGTGGTGGCTTGCGCTTGTAATCCCAGCTACTCAGGAGGCTGAGGCAGGAGAACTGCTTGAAGCTGGGAGGCGGAGGTTACAGTGAGCTGAGATCACGCCACTGCACTCCAGCCTGGGCGACAGAGCAAGCCTCTGCCTCAAAAATAAAAATAAACTTAAAAATGAAAAACCACTCTTAGCTCACTGTCTAAACAAAATCAGGTAATTGGCCCGTAACCCTGTAGTACCTGACAGTCAATTTCTGGTCGCTAATGATGACCACACATCCAAATTACAGTAAAGTTACCCAACAGAGTCAAACGTTAGTGTCACGATCCCTGTCCTGCCTGCACTAGGAGGCAAAGAGTTGCTACAGCTCTTCCGCGAATTTAACAGGCGGTCGACGTCCCTCAGCCTCTTGCTACGTCTGAAAACAACCGAGTGAAAGGCATTCGAACAGCTGAGAATGCAGGGTTTCAGGAAAGCAACCAGGGACGGCAAAACCTGGGGCAGCCACTACGCGGCCACTCCGTCTTCGGGCACAGCTGCCAAACGAGGGTTGTAAAAGACCCAAGTCACCGGCCGTGCGCGGTGGCTCACGCCTGTAATCCCAGCACTTTGGGAGGCCGAGGCAGGTGGATCACGAGGTCAAGAGATCGAGACCATCCTGGTCAACGTGGTGAAACCCTGTCTCTACTAAAAATACAAAAATTAGCTGGGCATGGTGGCGCGTGCCTGTAGTCCCAGCTACTCGGGAGGCTGAGGCAGGAGAATTGCTTGAACCCAGGAGGCGGAGGTTGCGGTGAGCCGAGATCGCGCCATTGCACTCCAGCCTGGGTAACGAGAGCGAAACTCCGTCTCAAAAAAAAAAAAAGGACCCAAGTCACATCCTTCAAAAACGTGCTGGCGCGGGCCCAGGCGACAGGGATTCCACCCCGCCAAGGCCGCAAAGTGCGCGCTATGGGCGTGGGGCACAGCGCGCAGGCCGCGAGGCCGGAAGGCGCAGGCTCCACCTCCCGCCGACGGCGACCCGGGCGCACGGGCAAGGACTGCGGCGCTCCCTGCCGACACCGGCCCGCCAAAGCCGGCGTCTCCGCGCCGCCAGACCGCCCACCTGGAGGGCCCGCTCCCCGGCGCCTGGCAGCACTGACAACCACCCTCGGGGCAGTGATGACGGTCCCTCGCGCCGGAGGGGGCTCAGGGAGGAAAGATAAGCTGGTGGCCACCGGGGAAGAGCACCGTGCTTCTGACCAACCCCAGACACCACTGACAGAAGCCGCGGCACCCACGTCGCGGAAGCACGACTTCCCCGCTCGTAGAGACCGGATCCGCGGAGTCTCGCGGGATCTCGCTGTTCTCGGCGATGCAGTGAATGAGACCCATCGAGGGGGTTCCACCAGCGCCGGGAGAGGGTCTGGTGACCTCGCTGCTCCGCCCACGTTTCCCGGGCAGCCCGCCTTGCGCATGCGCGGGTGGCGAAGGCGAGGCTGCGGGTCGCGCGCGCGGCCGGCGCTATGGGGTTGAGCCGCGTCCGGGCCGTTTTCTTTGACTTGGACAACACGCTCATCGACACCGCCGGGGCGAGCCGGAGAGGCATGTTGGAGGTAACCCTCTCCCGTGGCGCTCCCCTCGGCGGGGTCAGTGCGCCGCGCTTCGTCCTGCGCGCTCACGTCCCCTTGACCCCACTTTCACCCCGGGGCCGCTCTTGCTTGTTGGGACTCGGAGCGTCCGAGTGCGGGTGTGGCCGGAGGCGTGCGGGCCCTGCGGGGCTGCTCTCCCTGGCCTGGCTGCCGCCTGCCACCCATCGTGGACCCCGGAGCGGCTGCCCGCAGGTGCCTCGGCGCTCGGGACGCGGAAGGGCGCCGTGACGGCTGCCACGGTGGCGGAGACGCCCGCGGGCGCGGGAGGCGGCAGCAAAGCCGCGAGACCAGGTGCTGGGTCCGCCCAGGGTCCGGCTGTCGGTGTGGAGCTCGACGGAGGGTCGCGTCCCCGCGCGGCCTTCGGGGGTGCTGGGAGGAGACTTGGTAGAGTTCGCTCCAGCGTTGACCCGAGGAGTGACACGGCTGTCAGCGGCGAGCTTGGACTTAAGCCCTGCTGTAGAGAACTGTCCCCGCAGAACTCTGGCCTCCCCGGAGGGGTTGTGGGCCCCGTGGCTTTCCCAGGGGACACAGCCAAAGCCCGCACTGCGAGAGCATGCCCGTCCCTAGGCGCAGTCCCGGCCCCCGCTCCTCTGCGCGGTGCAGGCGGTGTCAGACCTCCCATGCTCCAGCCCCGGTCCACCCGGCTTCCTTTGTCTGCCTTTAGCTGTAAGGGGAAAGCAGAGGATTTATCAGAAGTGGAGAAAACCCGCATCAAGAACGAATTCGTCCAAACCTGAGCGCCCCGTCCTCTTCATGCTTCCGTTAGTTTCTGTGTCCCTGGATATTCCACTGCCTCATCCGTTTTCGTTTTAGGTGCATTCCACTCCTGCCTCATATTCATGTTTGCCACAGTTTTTTTTTTTTTTTCAATGTAAAAAGGACGCCTCCCTTTGGGCTATTCTTCCTGCTGTAGATGTTACCTGCCTCTGACAGCCATGTTTTCCTGGAGAACTCTATACCGGTTATCTCCTCGTCTCTAGCTTCTGTTTATTACTAAATCCATCGTAGTGTCACTTCATCTTCACCACTAGACTGAAATAGACTTGCTGGGTCACTAAGCAGTCCCAAATTGCCAGAATCCGTGGACGTTTTTAAGTCTGTCTCCATGACTTTACTGAGGCATTCCACATTATATTACTGTATAACGTTGGCCTCCACCTCAGTGGTGCCACCGTGTGCCATTTTGCCTCTAGTATCTCTTGCTGTGGACATTGCATATTTACCGTGTGTTATTAGCAAGCTAAGCCCTATGGGTTTCAATTAAATTATTGCTTTAGGCCAATTCTTGCTATAGGCCAACAGGTTGGGCTTTAAAATCAGACATTTGAATACGAATCACAGCTCTCCCAAAACCTAGCTGAAAGTACCTTAACGAGTTAACCACTCGGAGCCTTATATCTTCATAAAATGTGAATTATATTAGTCCTCAATAACCCTATAATGCTTGGAAGCCCATGGGTGCAGTGTCCACTGAGCGAATTATAGCACCTTTCACCCTCGTTCCTCAGCCTGTCCACCACTGCGCATTCCCCATGCCATGTCTGTTACAGCTCATTTCTCACCTACACTGTTGTGGGCTTGCCTTCAGGTTTACCACATCCAGTGTGTCCTCCACATTCTTGCCACAGCAACATTTTTTTATGCAGTCTAAAAGTGGGTATTGAAAACCTCCCTCATACCATCAATCGTGCTTAATAATGGCCAAGCAATATTTCATTTAAACCTGTGAGTAGGTGTGATGTGGTACTGATAAGAGTGCATATCTTCTGTGTTTTAAGTGGAGAGTTCTATAAATGTTTATTAAGTTTACTTGTTTCTTGCACAGCAACATTTTTAAAACAAAGATTAAATCGTATGTTTCCCTGGTCTTTACGCTGTCACTTATACTAGTGCTGTATTTTGTTCAGGTATTTGTTTCTTTTCTGTTTTTTAATTTGAGACAGTCTCGGTCTGTTGCCCAGGCTGGAGTGCAGTGACGCAATCTCGGCTCACTGCAACCTCCGCCTCCTGGGTTTAAGACATTTTCATGCCTCAGTCTCTCGAGTAGCTGTGACTACAGGCACCTGCCACTACGCCCGGCTCATTTTTGTATTTTTAGTAGAGATGGCGTTTCACTATGTTGGCCAGGCTGGTCTTGAACTCCTGACCTTGTGATCTACCTTAGCCTCCCAAAGTGTTGGGATTACAGATGTGAGCCGCCTCACCCGGCCTTGTTCAGATATTTCTTAATGCACCTGTCAAAGGGTATTACAATTAATTTTGCAACTCAGGTGGCTACAACTAAATAGTGAGCTTCTTGGGAGGGAACAAGCTGTCTTATTTATCCTCATTCGATACATGGCAAATGTTGAATAAATGCTGGATGGATGGAGACAAATTTTTACTTTGAAACTTGGTTCTGTTACTGCCTCCTTTATAATTAGTGTGTAATAACAAATGAGCGGGAAAAGAAATGAGCCTAATAAATTAGCAGAATCGAACTGTGTGCTCTTGGTTATACAAGGAATACTTTATCACATAAGGAAACAATAGCATTCATGGATGTTGAGCTATTCAAAAGTAACATGCCAGCTTTAATAAATCATTGTAAATAATATATGAATGGAGGAAGAGGGAAAGGTCCAGCCATTTGTTGCCTTGGGTTGGGGAGAAGGGGTCATATACTGACTGTATATATCAACTTCAACTTTTTCTAATCACCTAGGGAAGTTATTTTTTTTTTACTCCCTCTTTAGACTTGTTTTTCATGGTAAGTGCCCAAGAGGAACTTTTCTACAGAAACTTGACAAAGCAGAAGAGATTTCTGCATTTGTGAATTTACTTCTTAGTGGGTATGGCAAGGAACGTACTAAGTATTTATAGTTGTGGTAGAAAAAGTGGAGAGGGTAACAAATCAACATTTTTCTTTGTTTTTTTGAGATGGAGTCTAGCTCTGTTGCCCATGCTGGAGTGCAGTGGCACGATCTCAGCTCACTGCAGCCTCCACTTCCCGGGTTGAAGCAATTCTCCTGTCTCAGCCTCCTCAGTAGCTGGGATTACAGGCACCTGCCACCACGCCCAGCCAATTTTTATATTTTTAGTAGTGATTGGGTTTCACTGTGTTGGCCAGGCTGGTCTCAAGCTCCTGACTTCAAGTGATCCACCTGCCTCGGCCTCCCAAAGTGCTGGGATTACAAGCGAGAGCCACCGCACCTGGCACAAATCAACATTTTAAACAGACTGGTCAAATTTGGCCTCATCGAGTAAGTGATGTTTGAGCACAGACTTGAAATAAAAATAACAGAAGGGCTGCTTGAATTGCTAGGCTGTGTGCAGGCAGTCCTCACTTTGTGAGTGTGTTTTTAGATTATTAAGTTTTATTTGGAATTCATCCCCTTCTGTTGTGCTGGATCCCTATTGATTTCAGTAGGGATAGCACCATGTTCAAGAGGCTAAAGAAGAGACCTGAGCCAGCAAACGAGAATGGGTTTTTGAGGGAATTTATATACTAGATGTCCGGTGGGGGTGGCTGGACAAAACTGCAGCCACTTGTAGAAGGAATGCAGTTTATATGGCATTTCCTCCTCCTGGCTACCTTCCTTTAATGGAAAACAAAGTGCCTCAATCTCCTCTGCAGCCTGAGTTCTGCAGGATAGGCTGGGCTAGGGTTCAGATCTTCCTCATAGATAAAGAATAAATATCTGGATTGGTCACTTTTGGACTCTATCTCAGAACCCAGATGCACATTCCTCATAGACCACAGGGTCTTTCTCAGGGTGTGCGTAAGTTAATGCTGTCAGATGCACCTGCCATACATTTCACATCCAAATGATGAGTATTCAGAATACACTTTTCTTAAAATGTTGTAAAGTATTAGATGGTTCCCAAACTAAGCCCTCAAAAGGTCTTTTAAAATCAGTTAGCTAAACTAAAGTATTGATAATATTAACTTTAGTTCTGGGTCTAGGAAGCAGACAGCAGAAGAATAGAGTTTCCTTTTTGTATATGTTCAGAGAGAGCCTTAAGATAGAGTTTTGAGGTGGATGAAGTTTGAGTTTATTAATTAATCTACTGATAGCCCCTCTGTCAGAGCAGGGCCCCTTTCTTCAGGCCAGCGAGCACCTGATGGGCTCTTTATACCAAAATCTTTTTCAGACTTGCCTTACCAATCACACACACAGTATCATCATGCCTCCAAGTTAGAGAGCTGTAGTAAGGGAATGCTGATAACCTTTTTTCCTAAAAATGTTAATATTGTTAAAATGCTACTTATTGTCCCAAACCAATCTGTAATTAGTTGCTGTGTGACAATCTATAATTAGTTGCTGTGTGACAAAATGGGGAAGTTAATTGAAGGGATAGAATAGGAAGAGATTTTGAAACTTGGGAGTGGCATACCATGCCTTTACAAACATCGCCCTTTTAAGGTGAGCAAATCCTACTTTTTCAGAGCCTCAAGAATGTATTTAATGAAGGCCACTTGCAGTAACAGGAAATTGGGTCTGTATTGGGAGCTCTGTTTATTGGTCTGAGCCAACCCCTATTTGAGCTCAAGCTCTGCGGAGCCCTAGAGGCATGTGTCCTTTAGCAGCGGTAAGGTTGCTGAAATTTTAGAGCTCCTGTCAGTCATAGCTTACGAGACATTCAATTGATATTGCTAGCAAAGATGGTGAGATAAACATGAAGATTGAAAAAGCTTTATTTGTTAATAGAAATTTATAAAGCAAAAATTTTCAATGTTTTGCCTCTAACTAAAATTCCTAGGGCTAGTATATTTTTCTTGGGCAGATAAGATTTTTCTTAATGATTATATTTTATTTTCTTTTTTCTTTTTTTAAATATTTCTTTTTCTGATATGGATAAGTCTTCTGATGCATTTTCCAATTAGCACAAATACCTCAAAAAATATTTTCCTTTCAGCCAGGCACAGTGGCTTACACCTGTAATCCCAGCACTTTGGAAGGCCAAGGCAGGAGGATTGCTTGAGGCCAGGAGTTAAAGACAGTCCTGGGCAATACAGCAAGACCTCTGTCTCTAACAACAACAAAAAATTATTAGCTAGGTATGGTGGTATGCACTTGTAGTCCTAGCTACTCAGGGGGCTGAAGGGAGATGAGCCTAGGAGTTTGAGACCGCAGTGAACTATCATCATTCCTCCACTGCACTCCAGGCTGTGTCTGAGTGACAGTGAGACCCTGTTTCCAAAAAAAATTATTTTTCCTTTGTTGTGATTATTTAACTCTGAGGGAAGAAAAACGTGTGTTTCTTTCTCAATAGGTGAGTTGAGTTTCTGGTGTGAGTAGCATACTGCTTATTCCCTAGTTCTGTTACAACAGATATATTTTAGCCCTAGCTGGGTACGTTTCAAAGATGCAGCATTGCCCAGCATGGCTGACTTTCCTCAGATGCTCCCTGAACACAGGGACTTCCAGTGCAGGCAGTTCATGAAGTGATCCCAGGACACACATTAAGGGGTCAGGGAAACAGGAAGGGGAAGGAGTTCAGTACAGATTAGAGCAGCTTAATGAGCAGGTTCCTGCTGTGAGCAGCTGGAAGAGCTGTTCGCAGAACAGCTCTATGAGACAGTACACAGAACAGGGTTCAGTTGTGCTCCCCAAGGGGCAAGGAAGCTGTGATATTTATTCTCCAGCTTCTACCCAACATTGGTTGAGGGCTGCTCCCAGGGCAACACTTTTTAGCCCCATCCTGTGTGTATAGATGCCCTTGTGTGTGACCAAATAAAGCCCACAATTCGAGAGGCCCATACTTGGAGTGGGAAGCCACTGACCAGTGTATATAGTGTGTGCCAAGGGGATTTCTTCAGCACCTGCTGCAGCATGGGGTTCAAGACTCTTCACAAATGCAAACAGGCTCCCCAGCTCCATCTCTTGGCAGCCTCCCTCACGTGCCTCCATTTGGGCTCAACTCAGCTTCTTGCTTTTCCCACAAAATTATAAACTTTTGGCCTTTATTCATGCTGTTCCTTTGTCTGGAATGATTTTCTTCTCTTCCCATACCCACTTTTTCTGCTTGTTTATTCTTTGGTCTCAATGTGACTTTCTCTGCCAGCTACCCTGTGGAATGACTTCCATATTCTTTCCACAGCTTGTTTAAAGTACTCTCATGGCACCCCCCATGCCCCATCATTTGTAGTGGTTGTATATTATATTCCCCACCAGATAATGCCCCAAGGACAAGGGCCAGTCTCCAGAGCCTAAGACATAGTGCACAGGCAAGCATGTGGCTTTGGAAGTACTCAGGTGTGTGGATGCAAGTTAGTTGGGCAAGTTATTAAGTTCTACACTTCCCTGCCTCATCTCGAACAGGGAGCGTCTTGCAGGATTGTAGAAAAGATTAGAAATAATGTACTAAGTATATGGTACAATGCTTGCCACGTTAGGGCTTTTAGGAAAGGTTAGAAGAGGCCAAATGGATTAGTTTTATAAAAACACACATAAAGAGCCTCGGGAACATGAGAGAGGGTGCACTCAACTCAAAGTGCAGAACTAGACCCAGGCGCAGTGGCTCACGCCTGTAATCCCAGCACTTTGGGAGACCAAGGTAGGGTGATCACTTGAGGTCAAGAGTTCTAGCCAGCCTGGCCAACATGGTGAAACCCACCTCTACTAAAAATACAAAAATTAGCCAGGCATGGTGAGGGGCACCTGTAGTCCCAGTTATTAAGGAGGCTGAGGCAGGAGAATCACTTGAACCCAGGAGACAGAGGTTGCAGTGAGCCAAGATCGCACCACTGCACTCCAGCCTGGGTGACAGAGTGAAACTCTGTATCCAAAAAAAAAAAAAAGTACAGAATTGGGCATGCACAGTGGCTCTCATGCCTGTAATCCCAGCACTGCAGAGGCCGAGGCAGGCAGATCACTTGAGGTCAGGACTTTGAGACCACCCTGACCAACATGATGAAACCCTGTCTCTACTAAAAATACAAAAATTAAGCAGGCATGGTGGCAGGCACCTGTAATCCTAGCTACTCCAGAGGCTGAGAGAGGAGAATCCCTTGAGCCTGGGAGGTGGAGGTTGCAGTGAGCCAAGATGGTACCACTGCACTCCAGCCTAAGCTACAGAATGAGACTGTCTAAAAAAATAAAAGTACAGAATTGGATCCCGTTCTAGATGTTAGTCCATTTAGGTCTTCAAAATGTGAAGTGGATGTAAATGAGAAAAGATTATATGAATTAAATGTTATTTTTTCTGAGAATAGTCTAACTAGTGGTTGTCAGAAATTTTAAATGTTTTACCAAAAATTAGTACAAAGGATTTTGTTTTTTTGAGATGTGGTCTTACTATGTTGTCCAGGCTGTTTCTGAACCCCCTAAGCTCAAGGGATCCTGCCACCTCAGCCTTCCAAAGTGTTATATAGGCATGAGCCACCATGCCCAGCCCAACAAGCACAAGTTTTATTTTCATGTCTTTGTGTCCAGAGTGAAAGATGGTTGAACTCTAAACTGCCAAACAAAGGATTGTTATTAGCTATATATGAAGAAATTGGTTTTTAAAAATAAGCGAGTTCTGGAGAGGTTGGGAGAACTTTCACCTTGTCTCTAAAAATAAGGCCAGTTCCCACCAGAAATGGTGTGGTTAATACCTGCTTTAAAGTAGAGGAGTGGGCCAGGCACAGTGGCTCACGCCTGTAATCCCAGCACTTTGGGAGGCCGAGGCAGGTGGATCATGAGGTCAGGAGTTCGAGACCAGCCTGGTCAATATGGTGAAACCCCGTCTCTACTAAAAATCCAAAAAATTAGCTGGGCATAGTGGTGTGCACCTGTAGTCCCAGCTGCTCAGAAGGCTGAGGCAGGAGAATTGCTTGAACCTGGGAGGCAGAGGTTGCAGTGAGCTGAGACCATGCCACTGAACTCCAGCCTGGGTGACAGAGCAAGACTCCATCTCAAAAAAAAAAAGAAAAAGAAAAAAGCAGAGGAGTGGAGTTGTAATCTCTCAGCCACTTGTAGGATCACAGCTTTCTAGGGCATGACTATTAAAGACATGCAGTGTGTTAATGGAGTTGTTTTCCATTATTTAGGTGATAAAGCTCTTACAATCAAAATACCATTATAAAGAAGAGGCTGAAATCATCTGTGATAAAGTTCAAGTTAAACTCAGCAAGGAATGTTTTCATCCTTATAATACATGCATTACTGATCTAAGGACTTCACATTGGGAAGAAGCAATCCAGGAAACAAAAGGTGGCTCAGCCAATAGAAAATTGGCTGAAGAATGTTACTTCCTTTGGAAATCTACCCGTTTACAGCATATGACACTAGCAGAAGATGTCAAAGCCATGCTCACTGAACTGCGAAAGGAGGTCCGCCTACTTCTATTAACAAATGGGGACAAACAGACCCAGAGGGAGAAGATTGAAGCTTGTGCCTGTCAGTCCTATTTTGACGCTGTTGTTGTAGGTGGAGAGCAGAGAGAGGAGAAACCAGCACCGTCCATATTTTATTACTGCTGCAGTCTTCTCGGAGTACAACCTGGGGACTGTGTGATGGTCGGTGACACATTAGAAACCGACATCCAAGGAGGCCTCAATGCAGGATTGAAAGCAACAGTCTGGATCAATAAAAATGGAGTAGTGCCACTGAAGTCCTCCCCAGTTCCGCATTACATCGTTTCTTCTGTGCTAGAGTTACCTGCTCTGTTACAAAGTATAGACTGCAAAGTCAGTATGTCCGCTTAAAGCACATAAAAGGGCGTGATTATGAATGTTAGAGTCAATTTGCAGAGTATGAACTAAGAAAAGTTAGGGTACTCCGCTTACAATAATCCAGCTCTCAGAATAATTTTACTTATGATTTAATGGCCAATATTTTGAAGGTCTTCCCAACCTTATTGCTTTTAAGTTGTACCAACCAACCATTGACTGATACTTTGTCTGAAAATTCAGATTGCATTAATCCAAGTCAGTGGAATAGCCTAGAAAATTTGAGAAAATACATTATATGTTAGTCTGTAACTGGAGCTTTTTAAAATTATGTTATTAATCTTTCAGTATCTCGGCTCCATAATGCCAGGCAGGATTGCTTTACACATGGATGCACAAATGTAAGGTTTATCTTCTGGCTTAAAAATATTTTTTCAAAACAGATTTTTCTAAAATACACAGATTTATCAAAGCAACTGATCTGGTTAATATGAAATAAGTACTAAGTCACATGCAAATCCAGGTATTTTATAGTGAAATTATGTGGCATATTTTGAAAACAAACAGTTATGAAAACATAAGCAATATTTTTTGCCTACTTTGGATGTATACTTTCTATTATGAATCTGATTTTTCTTAGGACTTTTTTTTTGGAGGGTTGGGGGCAGTTTTTCTGTGGTGTGTGACAGAACAGTTAGAAAAAGCTGTTAAAATCAACACGTGGTGCTCCTTTACCATGACATTTTCTCACCTGTGCACAGTGAGCTGGTAGCTTCCTTGTAGTTTTCACCTCTCAAGGAAATTTTTTTACTGTCTTTTCCTGGACACGCAGTGGGGTTGAGGGAGCTAGACTCTTGCTAGAGGTAATTGCAAGCCACATGGCTCTAAAAGTCATTTTTTTTCTTCTGTGGGTCCATAAGAGGAACATTTCCTCAATGTAGCCTAACCAGGCAGCCCCCAATCTCTTCCTTTTTTTTTTTTTTTCTTGAAATGGGATCTCTGTTGCCCAGGCCGGAATGCAGTGGCACCATCTCAGTTCCCTATAACCTCTCCCTCCTTAGCTCAAGTGATCCTCCCACCTCCTTGTGCCTCCCAAGTAGCTGGGACTGCAGGCACATACCACCACACCTGGCTAATGTTTGTTTGTTTGTTGTAGAAACAGGGTTTTGCCATGTTGCCTGGGCTGATCTCAAATTCCTGGACCCAAGTGATCCACCTACCTCAGCCTCCCAAAGTGCTGGGATTACAGGCATGAGCCACTGTGCTGGCCTCCTCATCTGACAGAAAATTAGATTTTGCTATGAGCCATTTCCAGAGTGCCAATATAATACTCACGTGACTCTTCTCAGAGTTACCTCTGCCTTAAATCTCCTCTGTTTTTCACATTCTTGGAAATATATCATTGTTTTGCACATTTCTATATCTAATTCAGGGTTTACTAGGAGCTAAATAATTAATGGCTACATAGCAAGGCATCATCTTGGAACCAGAGAATTTTCTCTAGACTATTAGGCTAGATAGTCTCATGATTACACTAACCAAACTTGGAATAAAGTGGTTGAGAAAGAATAAAGGGCTTATTAAAGTGGTTAATAAATATGATTTGGTTGGGTTTTGTTAGGTTTTTCTTCCAACTACTAATGTAAAATAGTAGGCTGTGTTTTGGGATGTGTATAGCTATGTCTCCAAGACTAATACTCAGAGAATCAAATTGTAGATTTGTACCTATCTGTGAGCCTATTTCTTTAGCCAGTTTTCTGTCTGCTGCCAAGAAGCAGGATTCTCTGCCTCATGCAAATGCCCTTTTCTGTTTACTTCTTGTTCTTGATTTTTAAAAATGTGATTGTGTCCTTGACCGTCCCAAGATGCTGTTGCTGTAACAGTGAACCTTTATGAACAGAGGATGTTTGTAGTTCCAAGTGCAGCTCCCATATGATCTTGATTGTATTTTAGCTCTTTAAAAATTAACTTGGAGGATTTTGGCAAAGTAGACATGGGCGTGCTTGCTCTGATAGATTGCTTGGCGTGTGCTGCTGAGGGCTTGTCTGTTTAGCTGTTCCACGGGATGGATGTTGGCAGTGCCACATTCAGTATGCTGTGGGTAAAGTTTCATCACTCCTACAATGGGCAAAGCAAATCTCAACAAGATAGCTTCTAGGATGTTAAGTGAGCAGTTCTCCAGCAGAAACAATGTAGGAGGAAAAAACTGAATAATTAAATTTACTTGTTTTCACAGTTTGTATTCTACAGTACTCTGTAGAATAATATATACAGTAATAGATTACATTCCATTTGCACCCTTCCTTAGGGAAGAACTTTGTGCTTATCTACCTTCTGAGTGGAATGTTACAGAAAATATTTTAAAATACTGGAATAAACCTATGATTTTATTAATAATTTTAGAAAATATTCCTTAAAATTAAAAAATGATATAACAGTGATGTTGTGTCATCTTTATTTTGTTCAGAGTTTCCCTAAAGTGGTTTTCTCACACAAAGCCAGAGGCCCTTCCTAACAGTTTACAGTGGCGGACCTAGAGCAGACACCAGTGGACACGACACCTGGAATACCAGCACCAGGTGGGGCTGTTTGGTTCCATGTGCACCTCCACATACAAGGGCACAAATATCTCAGATCTGGGATTGCCCAGTACCCAGTGGATGCTCAATGTTGTAGGAAAGCAATCTCTACCAAAGTACTTGGTTTATTGCTTTCAAATTTATTTGCAACCTTCAATAAGAAACATTTTCTATCATAGCCTCTTTAACACATAGTGAACATATTAATATGTGTATTAAATCTAGTTTTATATGTTTAAAGTTTATAAAATATCCTTGTTATATATGATGATCAGATATTTTTCATTCCATTCTTGTTTGAATTAGGGAATACATTCATTGTTGAACAAGTACTATTTGCAGTACACAAGTCAAAAAAAATAAAAGGGTGAATGGTGAAAAGTCATTCTCCTCATCTCTTTCCTAGGAGCCCACAACCTACCGGCCCTAAAGGCCACTACTGCTTGGTTTGTGTTTTATTTTTAAAAATAGAGACAAGATCTCACTGTGTTGCCCAAGCTGGTCTCAAACTCCTGAGCTCAAGCAGTCCACCTGCCTTGGCCTCTGAAAGTGCTAGGGTTACAGGTGTGAGCCATGGCACCCAGCCAAGGCCACTGCTGTTACCAGCTTCATGTGCATCTGCATATAGACATGTATAGGACTATATAGAATCTGTGGAATTCAGGCAGATTTTTAATTTCCGTATTTCAGTTTTGGAAACAATGCTCTTAGATAATCAGAGTCATGTAGCTTGTGTTTAAGCCATTTGTGTTAAGAACATGATACCTTCCTAGTCTCAGCCATGTGGGAGATCTCTGTGGTTCCACTGACTTTTGCATACCACCACCCTGGTGATTCCCTTTGCCTCTTAACGTTAAATTTCCTATTTTCTGTGTTCTGGGTATTCCTTTTTTAACTTACTCCCTCTTTTTGCTGGCATGCATCCTTGAGTAGTTTCCCTGTGTAAGAGATAAAATTGAGGTCTTTATTCTCTTTAAAAAATGGCTTTATTCTCTTTTCCCTTTCCCATCATTGATAGTTTTAACAGCATGTGTTTAGGTAACATTTTTATTTGAAATTTTGAAGGCATTGGTCTGTGGTCTAGCAGACATTTGTATGTGACCCCTTTCTTTCTTGTAACTCTTAGAAACTTATTTTCCTCTGGCCCATGATCACGTGCCTTGGAGAGGGTGTTTTTCCATCCTCTGTGCATGGTACACTGAGCCCTTTTCATCAAAATCATATTTTCTAAATCCTGGGGAATGTAATGACTTCATGGATAATTGTCTCCCTTTCTCTTTCTGATTTCTGGTTTTTGCTGGTTTCTCTTATCCCTATCACTCAGATGTCAGAAGTCCTTTACTGACCTTCCACTTTATCTCTTCCCTCCTATTTGTCCATCTCTATTACTCTGTTTCTTCAACGTTACCTTCCAATCCTTCTATGATATTTTTCTTCCACCATCATACCTTCTTATTTCCAAGAGCTTGATTTTTTTTTATTTTTTTTATTTTTTATTTTTGGAGACAGGGTCTTAGTCACCCACGGACGAGTGCAGTGGCACAGTCATGGCTCACTGCAGCCTTGAATTCTTGGGCTCAAGCGATCCTCCTACCTCAGCCTCCAGAGTAGCTGAGACTACAGGCACATGCCATGATACCCAGCTAATTTTTTTGTATTTTTTGTACAGACAGGGTTTCACCATGTTGCCCAGGCTGGTCTCGAACTGCTGGCCTCAAGCAATTCACTCACCTGGGCCTCCCAAAAGTGCTAAAATTGCAGGCATGAGCCACCGTGCCCGGCCCCAGTGCATTTTTTAATCACTTGAGGTCAGGAGTTCAAGACCAGCCTGGCCAACACAGTGAAACCCTGTCTACCAAAACTACAGACATTAGCTGGGCATGCTGCTGTGCGCCTGCAAGTCCCAGCTATTCGGGAGGCTAGGACAGAAGAATCACTTGAACCCAGGAGGCGGAGGTTGCAGTGAGCCAAGATCGCACCACTGCACTCCAGCCTGGGTGACAGTGAGACTCCATCTCAAAAAAAGTCTATTTTTACTTAAATAAAAAGAATATATAATTAGATGTAATATAACTAAAGAATATATATACAATTAGATATCTATAATTACATATAATGTATATAATTAGATGTCTATATATGTATAGATTAAATTAGATGCCCCAAAGTAGGTGGCAAGGCCTTAAACATGTATGTTGTGAGACCCAAGGACCTCCCAAGAGCTTTTTAAAAACATTTCTAAATAACATTCTGGGTTTTTTGGTTTTGTTTATTTTTGAGTGGAGTATCATCTCTGGAAAAAAAATTTAAGTTTTAAAAGAATCCACAGCACGTACCATTCTAAGTTCCTCTAATCTGTTTATTTGGGTCTGTTTGTTCATACTAGAGGTTTTTCTCAAGTGCCCATTAACCCTTGATTATTCATGATAAAGAGTAGAGACTTGGAAATGCTGATTGGAAGTTCCACACAAGTGGATGGGCCTTCTCAAATTAGAGGTTCTTTTACTGTGGGGTGTCTGGATGGGCTGTTAGTTGAGGGATCCCTGAGGTCAGTGTGTTAAAGTATTTTCTCTTGGTTGGTCTGCCTTCCTAGAGAAGAATATTCCAAACTGGAGAGTAGAGGCCTGATGTCAGCATTGGTAGCTGAGTGGAAAGGGTGCATAGTCACCTACTCTGTTTCTAGTTGTATCTGGGTCCAGCTATGCCTGATATTTCCCAGGTTAGAGAGCCCTCTGTCTTACCCTCTCTAGAGAAGCATCCCAATGTCTGCTGAGAGAGAACAGGTTCTAGTGGGGACAGGGATCTAGGGGTTCATTTGTACCTTGAGCACCTTTTACCCCAGCTCCTTAATTCAGCTGTGCCTTCCCTCTCCCTCAGGACCACAGCATCTGGGGATGTCAGTGCCCAAGTCTTTGGAGGAGTCTGCTGCACACCTCGTTATCTCTCACCCTTCCCCACTGCTGGTCTGGACTCGCTTTCAGATCCTTTGCCACTTGTCCATATGCTTTGCAGCTTCCAAACTTGTGGTTGATACCTGTCTTCCTGGTCCGTGTGTGTGTGTGTGTGTGTGTGTGTGTGTGTGTGCGCGCGTGCGCGCATGCATGCGTCTACATTTGAATTCCTTTGCTGTAGTTTTAGCTGAGCTGTAGTTTTATTCAGCATTGGAAACAGCTCACTACAGCCTCAACCACCTGGATTCAGGCAATCTTCCTGCCTCAGGCTCCTGTGTAGCTGGGACCACAGGCACATGTCACCATGTCGGGCTAATTTTTTAGGGGTACAAGCTATCAGATGTGTATTTCCATCCACCATCTTGATATGGAAGTTCTTTTTCTACTTTGTACCCACGAAACTGACCCCATGCGCAATACTGGCTACTCATAGGTCAGAAATGCTCATTTGGGGTGGAGATTTACAGCGTGCCTGCAGCTTTTTTCTTCTTTTTAATTTATTGTTTTGAATTATCTAGTTTCTTTTTTTCTCTCTGTCTATGTGACACTCTTTGACATAATTCTCATTTCGACAGGGGTCTCCTTCTTGTCCTGTGTTTGTGAATGTTCTCCATTGCTTGGACATAGATGTTTATTGACATGCTTGCACAGCCTGACTGGGTCTTTGGCCAACATCAGCACCTGTATTCCCAAATCACTTTTTTTATTTTTTTGAAATGGAGTCTTGCTCACCAGGCTGGAGTGCAGTGGCACAATCTTAGCTCACCACAACCTCTGCCTCCTGGGTTCAAGCGATTCTTCCACATCAGCCTCCTGAGTAGCTGGGACCACAGGCGTGTGCCACCATGCCCAGCTAATTTTTGTATTTTTATTAGAGACAGGTTTTCCACCTTGGCCTCCCAAAGTGCTGGGATTACAGGCATGAGCCACCACACCCAGCCCACTCTCTTAGATTTCTTTAAAATTAAAATCTGGCTAGGCGCGGTGGCTCAAGCCTGTAATCCCAGCACCTTGGGAGGCCAAGGCAGGTGGATCACGAGGTCAAGAGATCGAGATCATCCTGGTCAACATGGTGAAACCCGTCCTTACTAAAAATACAAAAAATTAGCTGGGCATGGTGGTGCGTGCCTGTAATCCCAGCTACTCAGGAGGCTGAGGCAGGAGAATTGCCTGAACCCAGGAGGCGGAGGTTGTGGTGAGCCGAGATCGTGCCATTGCACTCCAGCCTAAATTTTAATTTAATTTTAAATTTATTTTTTAAAGATAATTTAGTTAAATTACATTAAATTAAAATCCTTACTGGTATATGTTAGATTTACACTTTGTTTTTTTTCTTAGATTTATACTTTTAAAAAATTAACTTACTCCTAGAAATAGGACTAAAATTTAGATAAAACCATAAATTTTTTAAACCACTCTTTACTCATATATTATATATTTGATAATACAGTTACTTCCACTGGATTTCTTAGAAGATATCATTGTGATTCTTTCTGGGAAATCAGCCTGACCTTCAGATAAAATCTTCAGTCTGGGTGCAGTGGCTCATGCCTGTGATCTCAGCACTTTGGGAAGCCAAGGTGGGAATATTGCTTGAGCCCAGGAGTTTAAGACCAGCCTAGGCAACAAAGAGAGACACTGTGTCTACACCAAATAAAAAATTAGCCTGACATGGTGACATGTGCCTGTGGTTCCAGCTACACAGGAGCCTGAGGTAGGAAGATTGCTTGAATCCAGGTACTTGAGGCTGTAGTGAGCTGTTTTCACTGCTGCATACTGTGTTTCTGCCACTATCTGCCTGGGTGACAGAACAAGACTCTTTAAAAAAAAAAAAGATTTTAAATACTTAATTTTTTTTTTTTTTTAGACAGAGTCTCTCTGTTGCCCAAGCTGGAGGGCTGTGGTGCAATCTTGGCTCACTGCAACCTTTGCCTCCCTGGTTCAAGCGAGTCTCCTCCCTCAGCCTCCCAAGTAGCTGAGATTATAGGTGTCTGCCACCATGCCTGGCTAATTTTTGTATTTTTAGTAAAGACAGGGTTTCCCTATTTGGCCAGGCTGGTCTCGAACTCCTGACCTCAAGTGATCCACCCACCTTGGCCTCCCAAAATGCTGGGATTACAGGCGTGAGTCACCATGCCTGGCCAATACTCAAATTTTAAAAGTCATGGAAGATAGTCAGGCATGGTGGCTCATGCCTGTAATCCCAGCACTTTGGGAGGCTGAGATGGGAGGATTGCTTGAACCCAGGAGTTCAAGACCAACCTGGGCAACATAGCAAGACCACGTCTCTATTTTTTTTTAATTAATGAAAAATTTTTCAAAGTCACAGAAGGTAAAATGGTTTAAACCACCAGACAACTAAAGAAATAATAAAATAGTTCCTGTTTAAAATCATATTTTATAATTCTTAAAGGAATTATATTGACCATTTTATTGATTATTATATTGACCATTTTATTGAAGCTTAAAGGTTAAGCAAATCAGCCAATTTAGACTCTCTCTATCTCTTTTTAAATTTATTTTATTTATTTATTTTTTCCTTAAAGGTGGGGTTTCACCATATTGGTCAGGCTGGTCTCAAACTCCTGACTTCAGGTGATCCGCCCACCTCGGCCTCCCAAAGTGCTGGGATTACAGGCGTGAGCCACCGTGCCTGGCCTAGACTCTCATATATGTGCCCTCTGCCCGCTCGGCATCTCTGCGTAGATGTCTAATAGATGTTACGAAAATAACCCCTCTCCAACCAAACTCCTGGATTTCTCTCACAAGTCCGTTCTTCCTGCTGTCTTCCACATCTCAGTGATGTGGCCAATTTTTTCAGGATATGGCTATATCTTGCACTTAGGAATATGCCTGGTCCATGGTAGAACTCAGTGATTATTTGATGAAAGAAGGAGTTGTTATTGGCTATTTCTATGAAAATTAATTGAAATTAAATAAATGTCTTACTTTCCCTCAACAAAGGGCAACTCCTCATCTTGTTGGTTTTTGTTAAAATTTTACTTTTCCTTCGTTTCACATGCGGAATTGTCCTTTGCAATGCGATAAAGCAGAATTGAAATTCTGTGTTGAGGACTGCAGTGATGATGCTAGTTCACTTCCTGTAATCCAAGCAAAAGCTGATAACCTGTACCACACTGTTGAGCTGATACAGAAATGGCAGTAGATGGAATAGTGACAGATCTCCATTTATTTGACATATGTATTTAATGAAGAAAATCTTTCTTGAGTACATTTACAAACTCTAGCAGTTACTATCATTATGATGGAAAATATTCATGTTCTGTTCCTGGGTTTTTTTGGGTTTGCTGTTGTTGTTTTTGAGACAAGATCTCACTTTGTCACGCTGGGGTCTAGTGATATGAAAATCATTCACTGCAGCCTCACCTCCAGGCTCAAGCGATCCTCCTACCTCAGCTTCTCGAGTAACTGGGACTGCAGGTGAGCACCACCATGCCTGGCTAATTTTTGTGTTTTTTGTAGAGATGACGTTTTGCCATGTTGACCAGGCTGGTCTCAAAGTCCTGAGCTCAAGTGATCTGCCCACATGGCCTCCCAAAGTGCTTGGATTACAGGTGTGAGCCCCTATGCCCTGCTAGAAAATATTCTTAATACAGTTTGAAATATACCTTTATTTGGAAGGGCTTTAAAAAAAAAATGGATGCTACAGGCTATTTATCAAATTCAGTGCTGAAAGCATCTATCACACAAGGGGTGAAAATGGCAGAAGTAGCTGGAGTCAGTAGAAGAGAAACTAGAATAGAGCAATAGAAAATCAGTTACTTATTGGGCCAGGCATGGTGGCTTATGCCTGTAATCCCAGCACTTCTGGAGGCTGAGATGGGAGGATCACTTGAGGACAGGAGTTTGAGACCAGTCTGGTCAACATAGCGAGACCTCATCTCTTTAAAAAAGAAAAAGAAAATAACTTATTTATTGTTTCACTAATTATTGCTGAAAAAAACACACCCCAAAAGTTAGTGGATTGAAACAAAAAAATCACTTATTGTGGCAGCCCCTGGGGTACTGGGTTGTCTGAACTATCTAAAATGACCTCACTCATGTGGCCGGCAGTTCATTCTGGCTGTTGACATGGGTCAACATGGATGCCTGCACAGGATGACTGGAACAACTGGATCTCTCTCCATGTGGCCCCAGAGCCTCTCCTGGGACTAGCTTAGGCTTCCTCTCAACATGGTGGCTGGGCTCCAATAAGGAGCATTCCAAGTAGGCAACCCCCAGTGTCTAAATACTTAGAAGCCTTAGTTTGCATCATACTTCCTACATCTCTTAGCAAGAGCTACTCAAATAAAATAAACTATTACACTTGTGAATGAGGTAGGTACTGCTTTGGTTACATAACTGGGCAGGGAACAGTCCCAAGAGAGACAAGAGGTGAGGTAAGATAAGAAGGGAAATGCTCCTTGGCCAGGCGCGGTGGCTCACGCCTGTAATCCCAGCACTTTGGGAGGCCAAGGTGGGTGGATCACGAGGTCAACAGATCGAGACCATCCTGGTCAACATGGTGAAACCCCGTCTCTACTAAAAATACAAAAAATTAGCTGGGCATGGTGGCGCGTGCCTGTAATCCCAGCTACTCGGGAGGCTGAGGCAGGAGAATTGCCTGAACCCAGGAGGCAGAGGTTGCGGTGAGCTGAGATCGCGCCATTGCACTCCAGCCTGGGTAACAAGAGCAAAACTCCGTCTCAAAAAAAAAAAAAAAAAAGGAAACGTTCCGTCAAAGTGAACAAGCAAGAGACATTCTGGCGTCTCCTGAGATAGCCCTTTATTATTTATGTTTCCATTGATATTTATGATAATGAAATGAACCACTGAGCTCATTTTCTTGTCTAAAAGAACAGCTGCTACATTTGATGTACTCAATCACTAGCTCTACAGTTCAGTTACTTTTTTTTTTGAGATGGAGTCTCACTGCACTCACCCAGGCTGCAGTGCAGTGGTGTGAACATGGGTCCATGCAGCCTGGACCTCCCTGGCTCAAGCGTCCTCCCACCTCAACCTCCCAAGTAGCTGGAACTATAGGTGTACACCACTGCTTCTGGCTGAATTTTGTATTTTTTATAGAGACAGGGTTTTGCCATGTTGTCCAGGCTGGTCTCAAATCCCTGGCTTCGAACGATCTTCCTGCCTCAGCCTCCCAAAGTTTTGGGATTACAAGTGTGAGGCACTGAACCTGGCCTCAGTACTTCATTTTATACCAGTGATTTTTATTGGAGTCATGGCTAAATCGAGAAATCTAGAAAAAGTTATGGACCTTCTTCTGCCCAAAATTAATCTATTCACATACTCAGACATTTACATATTATTTCAGGGGTTCACCAAAAACCCCTTAGCCCCTCACAAGTCCATCCATAGACACCTCTATGAAATACAACCCTAGTTTATTCCTCAGTGTACACCACCCTTGTTATTCTTGCCAAATTCTTCTCTTTTTTATTTTTTTGAGACAGAGTCTCAATCCGTTGCCCAGACTAGAGTGCAATGGCATGATCTCAGCTCACTGCAACTCCGCTTCCTGGGTTCAAGTGATTCTCCTGCCTCAGCCTCCTGAGTAGCTGGGACTATAGGCACCCACCATGAAGCCTGGCTAATTTTTTGTATTTTTAGTAGAGATGGGGTTCACCATGTTGGCCAGGCTGGTC
Source organism: Leontopithecus rosalia (assembly GCA_028533165.1). Lineage (NCBI taxonomy): Eukaryota > Metazoa > Chordata > Mammalia > Primates > Cebidae > Leontopithecus > Leontopithecus rosalia. Next base: position 149,995,446 of record CM052652.1, on the reverse strand, counting down.
TTGAACTTCTGACCTCAGGTGATCCACTTGCCTTGGCCTCCCAAAGTGCTGGGATTACACCACTGCACCTGGCAAGTTCTTAATAATTAGGGATATCTATGTCATCCTTTTGTACAGCTCCCAAGCTTGAAATCTGTGCTTGAAAATGTAATAAATAAAATACACTTTGCAAACCACACAGACAGTGCTTTACTTAGAGTGTCCAACAGATGCCATTGAAATAAGATATTGATGCTGCTCCTCCAGAAACAGTTTTTTTTGTTTCTAGCAGTCCCTGGGCAAGCCCTCCCTCTGGGAAGGATGAGCGCAGCTCAGTTGCTCAGTGCATACTGAGGCCAGCATCCATCCAGGGTGTGTGTGTGTGGTGTTTGTTTGTGTGTTTTTGTTTGTTTGTTTGAGACACAGTGTTGTTCCGTAACCCAGGCTAGAGTGCAGTGGTGCGATCTCTACTCACTACAACCTCTACCTCCTGGGTTCCAACAATTCTCCTGCCTCAGCCTCCCAGGTAGAGTAGCTGGTATTATGTCACCGCGCCTGGCTGATTTTTATATTTTTAATAGAGATGGAGTTTCACCGTGTTTGCCAGGCTGGTCTTGAGCTCCTGACCTCAAGTGATCTGCCCACCTTGGCTTCCCAATGCTGGGATTACAGGTGTGAGCCACTGCACCCAACTGGGTTTTTTTGACTCAAAATGTTAGTGTCCACAGTGTTTTTAACAGTTTTCTAAAACCTTCACTGTGCAATGAGGAAAGCAAAGCCCGGACTGGCACACATTCCTGCCATGGTGGATTGGCGCCGCCAGCCCTGCTCCCTCCTGGTCTGCTAAATGCTATGCTTGCCACAGTCCACGGGAACTCCCCAGACAGCATTAGATACTATGGCAGGTTTTTAAAATTTGAGGGTCACCATTTGGAACACCAGATACAAAAACTAGAGAATATTCTAGAAACAGGAGTGTCAGCAGTGTGCTGAACAGGGATGCCATGAGGCATGGGGGCTCATGCCTGTAATCCCAGCACCTTGGGAGGCACTTTGGCAGGCGGGTCACCAGACATCAGGAGTTAGAGACCAGCCTGGCCAACACTGTGAAACCCCATCTCTACCAAAAATACAAAATTATAGGCACGGTGGCACGTGCCTACAATCCCAGCTACTCGGGAGGCTGAGGCAGGAGAATCACTTGAACCTGGGAGGCAGAAGTTGTAGAGAGCCCTGGGCGAGAGAGCAAGACTCTGTCTCTAAATAAATAAGCCACTGGAATTTGGTTGAAGGGAACTTTTCGGTCACCTGCTGTCCCTTTCACATCTGCTCAAAGTGGGAAGTTTTCTCCTGGCAGGGGACCAAAGGGAGATGAGGACAGCAGCATTTTCTGCTGAGTCTTAGGAAATCTGCTCAGTCTTAGGAAACCCACCTGGCCCCTCAAGGCCTGCCTGATGCAGCCACCTTGTGGGGGTGTGGAATGGTTGGTGTCTTTCTTCCATGCTCATCTCCTATTTGCAAGTCCAAGGTGAGGTGCAAATCTGGGCAGGGAAGTAAGTTCTCGCTTGAGACTTCCTCACCAAAGCCTGGTTTTGTCCTGAGTTGGCTCCACAGCCTCCAGGCCCAACCTGCCTACCTAGGGGCACTTTCAGGGGCTCTTCTATTTTGTTTTTTTCTTTGCCCAGCGGACACCTTGATTTCCATTTTTTCTTTTTTCTTTTCTTTTTTTGGAGATGGAGTCTCACTATGTTGCCCAAGCTGGTCTTGAACTCATGGCCTCAAGTGAACCTCTTGTCTTGGCCTCTCAAGGAGCTAGAAGTATGTGCATGAGCCACTGTGCTTGGATTCAGGGGCTCTTTAAAGACTTCTGGCAGACCCCCTCTAGCTGCAACTCAGCGTATGCCTCTTCTCCAGTTGACTGTCTTCTGGCCCTGGGTCTTGGGCAGGCCCCTCCACCACTGGTTCTCACTAGTGGACTCCCCTTTATCTTCTGGAAGAGACCCCAGGTCAGCCTTTCTCCCACATCCTTGCCCATTATCAGTGAGAACAGAGTTACATCCCACACACATCCTTCACGCCACCTACTGACCCTGCCACAGGCCCCTTTAACTTTCATGCTTTCTGCAGGAAAGGCATGCCCACCTCGTTCTCTCTGGGTTTCACCACTGGGCCCCATTCTCTGGGTTTGGGTGAAGGAAGGAGTTCCTCTTTCACCTGCTGAGAAACAGCAGCCACAGGCTGCAGTAGCTCTCTCCGAAGAAATCCTGTAAATTCCCTTCCTCTTTCATCTTCACTTTCTCCACTGCGATATTCTTGACATGGGTTAGGGAGTTCAAAAATCAGGAAACAAGTTCTTGACTGATTAATTTGACAACTCCTCCAGCAAGTGTCACTGACTTTGGTGCCTGATGTCTACTAGCTGGGGTCAAAGTTTCCATTCTGAGGCTGCACCTGTGATCCACCAGAGCACAGGTGTCCTCAATTGCAATTCCTTGCCATTCCTGAATAAACTCTTTGTTTTGGGGGAGAAGCAGTTCTAATTTTGATACCCTCGTACATAAGCAAGAAGGAATATGGCACAACATAGTTGACACCTGAAAGTCTCGTGAGGGGGCTACTGTGCAGTGGCTTGACTGAGGATGTGAATTGAAGCTAGGGATTGAAAGAAATGAAACATTTAATTGGGACAAAGAAGTGAGAGAGCCTTTGCAGGGAGAGAATTCATTCAGTTCAACACAAGTGTAGAGGGCCCCTCCTGGGTGACAGGCGCTGAGTACCAAGCAGCCAGGAGTTTAGCATCTCCATAGAGGGATCTGAGTAGGGGGTGAGAAGTGGAATTTGGACAGGTAGGATGACTGTCAAAAGTGGGCTGTGGACATAGGCCTGGGGTCAGAGAGCACTGTCCTCTGCATTTTAGGAAGGTGGGGAAGCCTGTGTGCAGTGTCTGCCGGTCTGTGTATAATGGGATGTGCAGTGTGGAAGTCTGTGAATAGGGAAGGCAGAGGAGGGTGTGTGGAGTGTGTGTGTGAGATGCTGTGTGCGTGTATGTAGGTGTGTGGAGTGTGTGAGATGGTTGTGTGTGTGTATGTAGGTGTGTGGAGTGTGTGAGATAGTTGTGTGGGTGTATGTAGGTGTTTGGAGTGTGTGAGATGGTTGTGTGGGTGTATGTAGGTGTGTGGAGTGTGTGAGATGGTTGTGTGGGTGTATGTACGTGTGTGGGTGTATGTAGGTGTGGAGTGTGTGATAGTTGTGTGGGTGTGTGTAGGTGTGTGGAGTGTGAGATAGTTGTGTGGGTGTGTGTAGGTGTGTGGAGTGTGTGATAGTTGTGTGGGTGTGTGTAGGTGTGTGGAGTGTGAGATAGTTGTGTGGGTGTGTGTAGATGTGTGGAGTGTGTGATAGTTGTGTGGGTGTATGTAGGTGTTTGGAGTGTGTGAGATGGTCGTGTGGGTGTGTGGAGTGTGTGAGATGGTTGTGTGGGTGTATGTAGGTGGGTGAAGTGTGTGAGATGGTCGTGTGGGTGTGTGGAGTGTGTGAGATAGTTGTGTGGGTGTATGTAGGTGTTTGGAGTGTGTGAGATGGTTGTGTGGGTGTATGTAGGTGGGTGGAGTGTGTGAGATGGTTGTGTGGGTGTATGTAGGTGTGTGGAGTGTGTGAGATAGTTGTGTGGGTGTATGTAGGTGTGTGGAGTGTGTGAGATGGTTGTGTGGGTGTGTGGAGTGTGTGAGATGGTTGTGTGGGTGTGTGTAGGTGTGTGGAATGTGTGAGATGGTTTTGTGGGTGTGTGTAGGTGTGTGGAGTGTGTGAGATAGTTGTGTGGGTGTATGTAGGTGTGTGGAGTGTGTGAGATAGTTGTGTAGGTGTGTGGAGTGTGTGAGATGGTTGTGTGGGTGTGTGTAGGTGTGTGGAGTGTGTGAGATAGTTGTGTGGGTGTGTGTAGGTTTGTGAAGAGGTGTGTGTGAGACAGCTGTGTGCTTGTATGTCGTGTGGAGAGTGTGTGTGAGATGGTTCTGTGTGTATCAGTGTGTGGAGAGGTGTGTGTGACACCGTTGTGTGCATGTATGTAGAAGTGGCTCATATGTATGTACATCAGGAGGCCTGTGTGTGGAGCGTGTGTGTGGGGAGTGCAGGTGTGTGCATGTGTGTATATGGGTAGTGGGTGGTGTGTTTCGTAGCATTGAATGGGTGTGTGTGTCATTCTGTTTGTATAGCCCAGCCGTGTGTAGTAGTTTTATTGATGTATGGGGGACTGTGGTTGTGTGGGACTGTGTGTGTGAGTAGTCTGTGTGTTGAGTGATGCAGTATATGTGTGAAGTGTGTACAATGGGTGCTTATTAATGGGATGTGTGTGATTAACGAGTGCTGTGAGTAGAGAGTTGTGTATGTAGTTGCAGGCACTTAGTGTAATTATGTGTGAGTGGTGGGGTGGGTTGTATGTGTGTGGGGGTGTATAGTAATGTTTTTAGTAACATGTATTTGTAAGAAGTGAGGAGTATGTGGGGTGTCTGTATAGTGGGATTGTGTGTAATGGGATGTGCATGTCACATTGGGTGTGTGTAGAGGAGTTGTGTGTGTGTAAGTAGTGAGGTTGTGAATGTGAGTTATGGAGTTGTATTTGTGTACACTGTGTGAGAGTGGTAGCTGTAGCACTGTTGTGTTAGGGATGTGTGTGTGGTGTGTGTGTGTGTAGTGGTTACTGAATAAGAACTATGTGAAAGACAGATTTTTTTTTTTTCTGAGACAGTCTTGCTTTGTCACCTAGGCTGGAGTGAAGTGGCACCATCTCAGCTCACTTCAACCTCCACCTTCCAGTTTCAAGCTATTATTTTGCATCAGCCTTCCAAGTAGCTGGGATTACAGGCATGCCACCACGCCTGGCTAATTTTTTTGTATTTTTAGTAGAGATGGGGTTTCACCATGTTGACCAGGCTGGTCTCAAACTCCTGACATTGTGATCTGCCAGCCTTGGTCTCCCAAAGTTCTGGGATTAGAGGCGTGAGCCACCGCACCCAGCCCAGATGTTTTATTTATTGAGTTAAAACATGCCTGGGTGAGAGAGAGACAGAGGCAGAGGCAGAGACAGACAGGGAAAGATAGAGACAGTGACAGAGGCAGACAGAGATAGAGAGACAGTGGCGGAGAGGCAGACAGAGATAGAGAGATGGTGGCGGAGAGGCAGACAGAGATAGAGAGACGGTGGCGGAGAGGCAGACAGAGTCAGAGACAGAGAAGCAGAGAGAGATGGAGAGAGAGAGAAAGAGAGGCCTGGAATATCCTGTGTGATGCCAGCCAGGGTTGTTTCTCCTCCAGTCAATTCCTCTAAACCCCTAGACTCCTTCTTAGAGAACCTATTCTTGGCCTCTTCTCAGACTCAACTTCAGTGAGCGGGCTGGCCCCTGCCAACTGAGCCCAACTGTGCAGGGCAGATCTTCCAGGAATTTGGGACTTGCAGGCTCTGGTTTGGGAGTGCCGCTCATGAATGTCCACAGGGGCCAGGCCAGCCTTTAGGTGAGCCATGTCGGCTGGGGGAGGGCGCAGAAGTGGTGTGGGCTGTGGCAGACCCGCGAGGGGATGACCCAGAGGAAGTCTGGGCACCAGGCCAAGCCAATCAGGTCTGCAGGCAATACCGGGGGCTCCTGGTCTGTGTGCTCAGCACATTCCTCTTCTGTTGCACGAACTCTTGAAAGGGCGAGCGAGGTAAAGCCATGATCATGAAGAATGGGAGTGTGTGGAGAGAGAAGAGTGAGTCTGCAGGGCAAGCGAGAGGGAGGAACCTGTGGGTCAGGAGAGGTACAGTGGACTGAACTGTGTCCCTCCAAAACGCATGCGCTGAAGCCCCAATCCCTAATGTCACTGTATCTGCACATAGAGTCTTTAAAGAGATAATTAAAGGTAAATGAGGTCCTAAGGGTGGAGCCCAATCCAATAGTAATGTTGTCTTTGTAGGAAGAGGAAGAGATGCCAGGGATGGGTGTGGACAGAGAAAGGACCAAGTGGAGAAAGGGTGAGACGTCAGCTGTCGGCAAGCCAAAGCAAGAGGCTCAGGGAAACCTCGATCTTGAACTCCCGGCCTCCAGCACCGTGAGAAATACATTCCTGTTATTTAAGCCACTCAGTCTGTGTATTTTGTCCTGGTAGCTGAAACAGACTCATGCAAGAAGGAATGGCTGTGATGTCTTTGCAGGCCCTGGTTCAGTTTTCCCATTCAGTCAAACATTTGAGCAGTATTGAGTGCTGCAGGGTGTCCTAGGCACTGACTCCATAGCAGGGAAACAAAGGGGCCCAGACGTGCTCTCATGGAGCTCACAGGCTCAAAGGATGTAGCCACCTCATGGGACCTTTCAGTAGATTCCCTGTGCTGTTAAAGGTCCCATGTGTGCATGTGATTCAGGCTCCCATGATTCCTGGCCTAGGCCCTGGACCACCTCTGGATGTTCTGTACAGCAGGCCCTTGCAGCCTGGTCTTTGACCTACTGGGGTGCAATATAAACCCTCTTCAGATGCCAGAACCAAATGAGGGTTCTGGGCGCTCGAAAGCTTGACCACAGGCAATGCTTTTATCTTTTTTTAGTCAGAGTCTTGCACTGTCGCCCAAGCTGGAGTGCAGTGGCACCATCTTGGTTCACTGCAACCTCTGCCTCCCAAATTCAAGCAATTCTCATGCCTCAGCTTCCCGAGTAGCTGGGACTACAGGCATGTGCCACCACACCCACCTAATTTTTGTAGTTTTAGAAAAGACAGAGTTTCACCATGTTGGCCAGGCTGGTCTTGAACTCCTGGCCTCCAATGATTCAACTGCCTCAGCCTCCCAATGTGCTAGAATAACAGGTGCAAGCCACTATGCCCACCCCATACCTGCTTTTAAAGGGGAATTTTATTCTAAGTCAGAAAATTCCAGTGTAGAAGAAAAAAAGTCCCATAGCAAGAGCACCACATTTCCCTTTATTTCTCAGTTACCTCTTCTACCATTTTCTCTATGAAAGATCCTTAGATTAATTTTCAAAATGATCTTTCTTCTGTCAACAGCATTTTGACTGAAGATGGTAAGGATGACCTCTATTTTGACTTACAGTAAAAACCCTCAGCCAACCTCTGTTAGCTAGCTGACTGTTGATACCTAATATTTTCACCAAAAAAAAAGGCTACCCTCAAAAAGAAAATAGACTCTACTGTAAAATAAATCAAATGAAATAAAGAGACACCATCAAATGCTGACAAGGATGCAGAGGACAGAAACTGACTGGTTGCTGGTGGGGAATACAAAATGGTGTAGCCACTTTGGAAAACCATTTGGCATTGTCTTCTTCAGTTAAACAGACAGAGACTTCCCCTATAGCCCAGAGATGCCAATGACCCCTCATAGTAGCATTCACTTTTCTATTCAAAGTGAATAGAAAATTTACTTTCAAATGAACAAAACCTGTATGGAAATGTTTCTAGGAGCTCTATTCATTTTATTTTTTCCTTTATCTTTTCTTTTTAGTGACAGGGTCTCACTCTGTCACCCAGGCTGGAGTAAAATGGTGCAATCACAGCTCACTGCACGCTTGACCTCCTGGGCTCAAGCCATCCTCCTGCTTCAACCTCCTGAGTAGAGTAGCTGGCACCTCAAGTATGTGCCACTATGCTTGGCTAATTTTTAAATTTTTATTGTAGAGATAAGGTCTTACTGTGTTGCCCAGACCACAAGGTGGTCTCAAACACCTTGTCTTGAGCAATACCTGTAATCCCAGCTTCCCAAAGTGCTGGGATTACAGGTGTGAGCCACCACTCCCAGTCTAGTAGTTCTGTTCATAATTACCAAAGGGAATGAGCTACTGATATACACAACAACATGGATGAATCTTAGACTCACTTTGCTAAGTGAAAGAAGCCAAACCCCAGGCCAAAATGGTGGCTTACGCCTGTTATCCCAACACTTTGGGAAGCCAAGGTGGGCAGATCACGAGGTCAGGAGATCGAGACCATCCTGGCCAAAATGGTGAAACCCCATCTCCACTAAAAGTAGAAAAATTAGCTGGGTGTGGTGACACATGCTTGTAGTCCCAGCTACTCGGAAGGCTGAGGCAGGAGAAACGCTTGAACCCAGGAGTCGGAGGTTGCAGTGAGCCAACATCGCGCCATCGTACTCCAGCCTGGCAACAGAGCAAAACTATGTCTCAAAAGAAAAAAGAAAAGAAGCCAAACCCCAAAGTCTGCATATGGTATAAGTCATCCATACGACCTTTCAGAAAAGGCAAAACTGCAAGGACAGCACACACAACAATGGTTGCCAGGGACTTGGGGGAGGGGAGCAGTTAATTTCACAGGGACACAGGACAACTGTGTCCATTTTCACGCTGCTAATGAAGACATACCCAAGACTGTGAAGAAAAAGAAGTTTAATTGGATGTACAGTCCCACGTGGCTGGGGAGGCCTCAGAATCATGGCAGGAGGTGAAGGGCATTTTGGTTTTTGTTGTTTGTTTGTTTTTGAGATGGAGTCTCGCTCTGTCACCTGGTTGGAGTGCAATGGTGCGATCTCGGCTCACTGCAACCTCTGCCTCCCAGGTGCAAGTGATTCTCTTGCCTCAGCCTCCTGAGTAGCTGGGATTACAGGCACACACCACCACACCCAGCTAATTTTTGTGTTTTGGGTAGAGACGGGGTTTCACCATGTTGGCCAGGATGGTCTCAATCTCTTCGCCTTGTGATCTGCCCACCTCAGCCTCCCAAAGTGCTGGGATTATAGGCATGAGCCACCATGCTCAGCCAAAAGGCACTTTATACATAGCGGCAGCAAGAGAAAAGGAGGAAGATGCAACAGTGGAAACCCCTGATAAAGCCATCAGATCTCGTGAGACTTATTCACGACCACGAGAACAGTGTAGGGGAAATCACCCCCATGATTCAGATCACCTCCCACCAGGCCCCTCCCACAATATATGGGAATTATGGGAGTACAAATTCAACATGAGATTTGGGTGGGGACACAGAGCCAAACCGTACCAGCGACTTTCACAGTGATGGAACTTTACCTATGGTACTGGGGTAGTGGATATATGGTGATCTACACAATTGTCAATTTTATACTTTATTTTTTCATACTGCATGAACTTTATTGCATGCATATTAAAAAATAATCAACCAGCATATTAAAGACCTAGTATGGAAAACAGACTGTGATAAATGAATGTAACCTTATTCTAAATGTATGATTATAACCTCACTGAAGGGACTGAGGGAAAAGGAGCTTACCTAAGTAATTTTGAAAGCTTGTATCTGAAAGCCTTACAGAAACTGTAAGGCTAAAAAACTGTATTAAACACTGTACTCTAGTTTGTAAATTTGTTTCTCGCAGGCTATGGGTTAAAAGTTCTGAAAGTAGGCTGGGTGCGGTGGCTCAAGCTTATAATCCCACCACACTTTGGGAGGCTGAGGCAGGCGGATCACCTGAGGTAGGGAGTTTGAGACCAGCCTGACCAACATGGAAAAACCCCATCTCTACTAAAAATACAAAATTAGACAGGCATAGTGGCACATGCCTATAATCCCAGCTACTTTGGAGTCTGAGACAGGAGATTCGTTTGAACCTGGGAGGTGGAGGTTGTGGTGAGCCAAGAATGTGCCACTGGACTCCAGCCTGGGCAACAAGAGCAAAACTCTGTCTCAAAAAAAAAAATTTCTGAAAGTAGACTGGGCACAGTGGCTCACACCTGTAATCCCGGCACTTTGGGAGGCTGAGGTGGGTGGATTGCTTGAGCCCAGGAGTTGGAGACCAGCTTGGGCAACATGTGGGATCCCATCTCTACAAAAAATATAAAAATAAGCTGGGTGTGGTGGCGCATGCATGTGGTCCCAGCTACTCAGGAGGCTAAGGTAGGAAGATCGCTTGAGCCCGAGGAGGTTGAGGCTGCAGTGAGCCAAGATTGTGTGACTGCACTCCACCCTGGCCGATCGAGTGAGGCCCTGTCTCAAAATAGGAAAAACAAATTCTGAAAGTATTACAAAGAAGTAAGGGGGGAATGCTGGTATGAAGCCAAGGGTGTTGGATTTGTTTGGGAGACATCAGCATGAGCTCAGTTTAGTTTAATTGGTAGATAGGTAGGTTGGTAGATAGATGGTAGATGGCAGATAGATAGAGGATAGACAGATAAACAGGTAGGTAGGGAGTAGACATTTATAAATATGTGTGTATACATGTGCCAACAAATCTGTATATTTCCTGAGTCTGTTCACTGACAGGGCTGAGAAACAATGACACCTCCAATAGCAATGAACACAGGCTCACACAGATCTTGGTTTCTTTTTTTTTTTTTTTTTTGAGACAGAGTTTCGCTCTTGCTACCCAGGCTGGAGTGCAATGGTGCGATCTTGGCTCACCGCAACCTCCGCCTCCTGGGTTCAGGCAATTCTCCTGCCTCAGCCTCTTGAGTAGCTGAGATTACAGGCACGCGCTACCATGCCCAGCTAAGTTTTTGTATTTTTACAAAACCCGTTGTATTTTTACAACGGGTTTCACCATGTTGACCAGGATGGTCTCGATCTCTTGACCTTGTGATCCACCCACCTCAGCCTCCCAAAGTGCTGGGATTACAGGTGTGAGCCACCGCGCCCGGCCAAGATCTTTGTTTCTAAATACATTTCGCCAACAAAAAGAAGCAGGCCTTTTTGGAGACCTGGCTTGATACTAGGGCTGGGGCTGGAAAAATATGAGAGAAGCCTGGAACATGGTATGCTGCTCACAACTATGGAAGTACTCCAAAAGCAAAATACTCAAGCACGCTGAGGGCACAGGAGCTGAGCAGAAAGAGCCACCAATAGCCAACACTGGAACAATGGGAGCAATGAAATAACAGCATTAGATCATAACTTAGAGTAGGAAATAAAAATATAGGAGTCCATACTGATATAAATAAATGATTTGATTGAATCAATAAAGAGGAAGTAAGAGACAGATCCTCCTGATAAATAATTCTAAATAATATATGTAGGTACTTCCCCACAGGAGGTGGAATTTAATCCTCCTCTTCTTGACTGTGGGCTGGAACGGACTTAGTAACTTGCTTCTAAAGAACAGAGTATGGGCTGGGTGCAGTGGCTCATGCCTATAATCCCAGCACTTCGGGAGGCCAAAGTGGGTAGATCACTTGAGGCCAGAAGTTTGATTCCAGCCTGGGTAACGTGGCAAAATCCCATCTCTACAAAAAATACCAAAGTTAGCTGGGCATGATGGCAACTTCCTGTATCCCAGCTACTTGGGAGGCTGAGGGGGAGGATCACCTGAGCTCAGGAAGTCAAAGCTTCAGTGAGCCGAGATTGCATCACTGCACTCCAGCCTGGGAGATGGAGGAGACCCTGTCAAAAACAAACAAACAAATAAACAAAAAACAAAACAGAACAAAAAACTCAGAATATGAAGAGAAAAATTTGAAACTGCAGTGAGGAAACCTGGCAGACAACACCTGAACCGAGTGATCAAGGTTAACATCACGTGGATGTCAGGTACCCCTTACGTGATGGGATGACAAGGGCACTTCACTTCTGTGTGTTCTTCCCAAAGGTCCCTAACACCAGTCTAGTCATGGGAAAACATCAGACAAACCCAGAGTAAGGGGCATCCTAGGAAACGCCTGACCAATGCTCCTCAGTACTGTTAAGGTCGTGAAAAAGGAAGAGTTGAAACTGTCACAGAGCAGAGGAAGCTGAGGAGACACACTGAGTAAACGCCACACGGGATCCAGGAACACGGGTGAAATCCAGCCGAAGTCTGGAACTTAGCTGATAGGTTGTGCATTAGGGTTAATTCCCTGGTTCTGGTCATTGTACTGTTGTTATGTAGGATTTTAGCATTAAGGGAGAGTGGACGGGGGTACATGGAGCTCTCTGTACTATTTTGGCACCTAGCCTAGGCATCTAAAAATGTTCCAAATAAAACTTATTACAAGGAAAATAACATGGAATTTACTGAAAGAATCAGATATACTCAGCTAGGCGCCATGGCCCTCACCTGTAATCCCAGCACTTTGGGAGGCCAAGGTGGACGGATCACCTGAGGTCGAGAGTTTGAGACCAGCCTGGCCAACATGGCGAAACCCTGTCTCTACTAAAAATACAAAAATTAGCCGGGCCTGGTGGCACGTGCCTGTAGTCCCAGCTACTCAGGAGGCTGAGGCACAAGAATTGCTTGAATCTGGGAGGTGAATGTTGCAGTGAGGCAAGATTGTGCCACTGCACTCTGGCCTGGGCAACAGAGTGAGACTCTCAAAGCAAAAAAAAAAAAGAATCAGATATACTCAGACTGAGTTAAACTGGGTATACCTGAGTTATGAAAGCTTTTTAAAGACTAATAAAGCAAGAATGTCCACAAATGAATATATTTTCCAAATGTTCTGAAATGAGCACTTACCAATGACTCCCAAGGAAGCTCTAAGTACTTGAATGTGGCAAATCTTCTCTAAAGGCTGAAGTTCTCTGTTGTCACCTGATTGCTGTTATTTTAGCTGAACTATGGGAGATGAATGTGAACTAACAACACTATGAAACAAATGCAGGGTCTTGTGGCCACTTGTTAAAACACAGCCATCTGCAGGCTATGGGCATTTCTCAACTCCCAGCATCACACTGGAATTCACAGATGCCAATTTCATGCGGGTTATTTAGGAAAATTAAGATCTCTGTATCATAGAGGAAAAGTTACACCCCATTAATTGAACCATTGCCAGAAACATGAAATCAACACTAGCCTTCAATAAAAGAAGGAACCCTTACTCTTTATCAGGCTTTCTATAACACTGGATGTAGTGGGGGATGTAAAGATATGAAACTCATCATTCCTGACTGTGGCAGTTTACGACCTCATTGGTACTCAAACAAGTAGGACCTACCAGTGGAACCTTAGATAGTGTCATAAGACTTAACCCACCAGAATGAATGGTCTAAGGCAGATCAGGACCCCTTATTCAACAGATGGGGTAAACTGAAGTTGCTCTGGGGGGTCTTCTCAGAAAAGGACAGATTTGAGCACAACCCTAATGAATTAACAGACTCAAGTCAATGGAAAGAAGGCCTGGTGTATTTTTTTTTTTTTTTTGAGACGGAGTTTCACTCTTATTACCCAGGCTGGAGTGCAATGGCGCGACCTCGGCTCACCACAACCTCCGCCTCCTGGGTTCAGGCAATTCTCCTGCCTCAGCCTCCTGAGTAGCTGGGATTACAGGCACATGCCACCGTGCCCAGCTAATGGCCTGGTGTATTTAAAACACCAAGGCAGGAGTGCCAGGGGCTCTCCCCAGAGTTAGCAAGCCCCTGGTTGAGCTGCAGGCAGGGCTCGTGGGATATGATGGGAGAAGTTGGGATGGTGGGGGCTGAGATTTCAGTGCAGGAGGCTGGATGAGGGTTAGTGAATCTGGATTTCTTCGTCTGGTTAGTGTGGAGTCACCAAAGGCCTTGGGGAAAGGAGGAGTGATCAAAGCAGTTTTCAGAAAAATGAAGCTCGTTTTATCAGAGCAGATAGAAAGACGAGAGGAGAAACATTTGGGAGGCAGCAAGGCAGCACTCTCGTTGCTCAGGCTGGAGTGCAGTGGTGCAGTCTAGGCTTACTGAAGCCTTGACTTCCCAGGCTCAGGCGATCCTCCCACCTCAGCCTCCCAAGTAGTTGGGGCTACAGATGGTCACCACCATGCCCAGCTAATTTTTGTATTTTTTGTAGTAACGGGGGTTTTGTCACATTACCCAGACTGGACTCAAACTCCTGGCCTCAAGTGATTTGCCCGCCTCGACCTCCCAAAGTGCTGGAATTACAGGCATATGCCACTGTGCCCAGCCCTTGGGAGGCATTTCTGATTTTCATTTTCTTTACCTCTTACTTCACTATTTAGTTTGTAGCTAAATTCCACTACGTCCTTTTACATGCCACCCGTGTCTGCTCTGCGGGTCACTTTTCCCACTGGCTCTGGTCCCTTCCTGCCTGTTTTTCCAGCTGAGTTTCCTACAGGCATCTTAACCTGCCATTGCCTTCTTCTGTCTTCATTCTTTGATGTGTCTGTCCCCAGCCACACAGCGCTGGGTTTTCCCACTTCTCTCCGGCTGCTGAGACCTAAATGCCCCACATCTGGAAAGCAAACAGTACTGGCTCTCATGTTCAGGGAGGAGGCTCAGTTTTGCAGGTGGAGAACTGTGCAGGTGCCCCAGGACAGCAGCAGGCAAGGAAGAAGATGGGCCTCCATGGCAGCCTGCTTTAAACCACCTGAGGAAAAGGTGTTTATTACTATGAGGCTTAAAATAAGAGACAGAGCATTCTTTTTTTCTCTCTTTTTTTGAGACGGGGTCTTGTTCTGTCACCCAGGCTGGAGTGCAGTGGCATGCTCATAGCTCACTGCAGCCTCAGACTCCTGGGCTGAAGTGATTCTCCAACCTCAGCCTCCCAAAGTGCTGGGATCGTAGGTGTCAGCCACTGTACCTGGTCTACAGTATCTGAAGATTAAAACATTAGTTTGTGAACAGGAGCTCCAAGACAGACAAAAAAAAACAGCATGGGATGAAAGGAAAGCAGCAGACCTGAGGAAAGAAACTGAAGACCAAAGCTAGATTATTACAAGGGGAGTCAGTAATCAAAAACTGCAACGCTTAAACTGAAAGTAAAGAGGCAAAACTAGAAGCAAGAGGATGGCCGGGAGACTGTTACACAGACTGAAGGTGGCGGTGCGTGGCTTGGAATGGCCGTGGTGGGATGCTGGAAGGGTGTGGCACTGACAAGAAAAGGGGAGGGGCGTTAGTGGGAAAGCCGGTAAAATCTGACTGAGGTCTTTAGTTCATCGTAATGGACTGATGTTAAATTCCTGGTTTTGATAACCACACCATTATACCATGATCAAAACCTTTTCTAAAAACAAGAGCCATCAGGATGTGATGAGGTACCGACTGTCGGTGTGAGTCAAGATTGACTCAAAGGTTCTTTCCTGAACAATTGTGGTGTTAGGATAGCCTCTGGTTTTCGTCCACAGTTCCCGGCACATGACTCCCATAGCCCTTGCTATAGTCCTTTGCTGTAAAGTTGTAAGCATTGGGCCAAAGGAGCAGGCCTCTGACTTTTTCCTGCCTTTCTGATTGTGGGTTGTAAGACTCTACCATGAGAGGCTCTCACCCCACTCCCTGGGAGAAGGAATGCTGACATCGTGAAGCTTCCATAAAAACCCAAGAGGACAGGGTTCAGTGAACTCCTGGGTAGCTGAACAGTGGAGATTCCTGGAGGGTGGCACCCAGGGAGGTATGGAAGCTCTCCTTCCTCCAAACCTTGCCTTATGTGTCTCTTCATCTGTGTCCCTTACAATATCCGTTATAATAAACCAGTGGGCCAGGTGTGGTGGCTCACACCTGTAAATCCAGCACTTTGGGATGCCAAGGCAGGCAGATCACCTGATGTCAGGAATCAAGACTAGCTTGGCCACATGACGAAGCCCTGTCTCTACTAAAAATACAAAAACCTAGCCGGGTGTGGTGGCACGTGCCTGTAGAGCCAGCTACTTGGGAGGCTGAGGCAGGACAATCACTTGAACCCAGTAGGCAGAAGCTGCAGTGAGCTGAGATCACTCCACTGCACTCCAGCCTGGGCAACAGAGCAAGACTCCGTCTCGAAAATAAATAAATAAAAATAAACCAGTGAACATAGGCGTTTCTCCGAGTTCTGTGAGACACTCCAGCAAATTAACTGAAACTAAAGAGGGGGTCTTGGGAACTCCAACAGAAGCTGATCTGTCAGAAGATCTGTGGAGGTCTGGACTTGTGACTGGTATGTGCGGGGAGTCTTGGGGACTGAGTCCTCACCCTGTGGAACCCTGTCACTATTCTAGGTAGGTAGTGGCAGAACCGAATTAGAGGACACCCAGCAGGTGTCTGCTGCTTGGTGTATGGAGAAAACCCCACACACATTTAGGCATAGGTCTTCTGTGTTGATTGTTGTTGCTGTGTGAGAGTAGAGAGAGAATTTTACACAACAATAAAATCAGAATGTCCGAAGGTAGGCCGCAGGCACTGGTATTTTTAATTTTTAAGGTGTCAAAGTGGAGAATTCCTAGTCTCCCCGCTTCTCTCTGATGAAGAACCACTGCATTAGCTCATTTAAATCCGGTACACTCAACTGGGCATGGTGTCTCATGCCTGCAATCTCAGTACTTTGGGAGGCCAAGGTGGGAGGATCGTTTGAACCCAGGAGTTCAAGACCAGCCTGGGCAATGTAGTGAGACCCCCTGGGCAATGTAGTGAGACGCCCATCTCTAAAAAATAATAAGTTAGCCAAGTATGGTGGTGCACCTGTCGTGTAGCTACTTGGGAGGCTGAGGTGGGAGGATCACTTGAGCCCAGGAGATCAAGGCTGCAGTGAGCTGTGATCACACCACCACACTCCAGCCTGGGTGACAAACTGAGACCCTGTCTCAAGAAGTAAAATAACTAAATTCAGTCCAGTCCTGTGCAATGGGTAATTTTTACATTTCTATTTTGCAGATGAGGAGACTGAGATCACAGATGTTACATGACTGACTTATCCAGAAACAGCTAATAAACGGCACATGATTAACATCTTTTGACACCAAATTCATTTTTCAGCCGGTGAATGGGAGCCAATGCAGAGCATCAGGAGCACTGAAGACATTCTTCACAATGGCAGCCCCTATGGCTCTGAGCACCCCTGGGGTCCAGGGTTATAAACTGGAGTCATCAGGGCCTTGGCTGCACATCCCACAGGGACCACCTTTGCACGGAGTGCCCTGACGTTGTGCCCCTCACTAGTTGGAACAGGTCATGGGCATAGCCAAAGACATCTGGGTGCACTCAGCAGGTCAGGAAAACCTCCCAGCCCAGAACATGCTGTGAGCACCTCTGAACTATTCCCTGTGCTTGCCTTTCACTCTGTGTGGGGTTTGCCACTTGCAGGCACTCAGAAATCTCATCCACCCTTGGAAACTCCATTTCCCCCAGAGCATGTCTTTCATCCAGCTTCTTCCTTACCCCAGTCATTCTGCCTCTGATCCTCACATCCTCTAAAGTGGAGTTGCTACAAAATATATGCACCTTCCTCATGCTAGAGCACACGGTAGCTCATTTTGTAATTTCAATGTATTTATAACTCTCTGTTTTTTTTTTTTTTTGAGATGGAGTCTCATTCTGTCACCCAGGCTGGTTTGCAATGGCATGCTTCTGCCTCCTGGGTTCAAGCGATTCTTGTGCCTCAGCCTCCTGAGTACCACACCTGTCTAATTTTTGTATTTTTAGTAGAGATGGGATTTCATTATGTTGGCCTGACCTCATGATCCACCCGCCATGGCCTCCCAAAGTGCTGAGATTACAGGCGTGAGCCACCATGCCCAGCCCTCTCTGACATTTTGTATATTTATGTGTTTTTGTTTTGTTTTGTTTTTTAAGGGAAGGGGAGGGGAGGGGCATATTTATGTTTGTGTTTTTATTTTTTTGGAGACAGAGTTTTGCTCTGTTGCCCAAGCTGGAGTCTAGTGGCATGATCTCAGCTCCCTGCAACCTCTGACTCCCAGTTTCATGCAATTCTCATGCCTCAGCCTCCCCAGTAGCTGGGAGTACAGGCACACACCACCGCAACCGGCTATTTTTTTTGTATTTCAGTAGATACTGCTTTTCACCATGTTGGCCAGGCTGGTCTCAAACTCCTGACCTCAGGCAATCTGCCCATGGCAGCCTCCCAAAGTGCTGGGATTACAGGTGTGAGCCACAGCGCCTGGCTGTATTTACATTTTGTTTGTTTGTTGAGACAGAGTTTTGCTCTTGTTGCCCAGGCTGGAGTGCAATGGGGTGATCTTGGCTCACTGCAACCTCTGCCTCCTGGGTTCAAGCAATTCTCCTGCCTCAGCCTCCCAAGTAGCTGGGTTACTAGGCATGGTCCACCATGCCCAGCTAATCTTGTATTTTTAGTACAGACAGGGTTTCTCCGTGTTGATCAGGCTAGTCTCAAACTCCCAACCTCAGGTGATCCACCTGCCTTGGCTTCCCAAAGTGCTGGGATTACAGGCGTGAGCCACTGTGCCCGGCTGGATTTACGTTTTTAAATTGTCTTCCATGTAAACTCCATAAGGGGCAGGGATTTTATGCCCCCCTGTTGGCAGCCCCTAGAATAATGCCCGGCCCTAGTAGGTGCTCAATAAATATATACGGGTTGAATAACCTGAGATGCTTGGCAGCAGAAGCATTTAAGAATATTTGCATTATACAAATTGAGCATCCCTAATCTGAAAATCCAAAATTAGAAATGCTCCGATGAGGCCAGTGTCGAGTGGTTCATGCCTGTAATCCCAGCACTATGGGAGGCCAAGGTGGGAGGATCACTGGAGGCCAGAAATTCCAGACCAGCCTGGGCAACATGGCGAAACCTCCTCTCTACAAAAAATACAAAAATTAGCCAGAGGCTGGGCCTGATGGCTCATGCCTGCAATCCCAGCACTTTGGGAGGCCGAGGCAGGTGGATTCCTTGAGCCCAGGAGTTCGAGTCCAGCCTGGGCAACACAGTGAGACTCTGTCAATATTAAACATACAAAAATTAGCAGACATGGTGGCAGGTGCCTGCAGTCCCAGCCACTGGGGGTTGGGGGGCTGCGGCGGGACGAGCGCCACAGCTGGGAAAGTTGAGGCCATAGTGAGCCGTAACCATGCCACTGCATCAGGGCAACAGGAGTGACAGCCCTTCTTAAATGAAAAGAAAAAGAAGAAAAAAGAAGTGCTCCCATGAGCATTTCTTTAGAGCGCCATGTCACCGCTCAAAACTTCCAGACTAGGAAGCATTTCGGATTTCAGATGTTTGGATTAGGGATGCTCAACCTCTACGGATTTAATGTGCAGTGGAAAGGAGGACCTAGGTTTTAAGTCGCGGTGGCTTTGGGGTATTACCCCTGCCGGGCCGGCCTCCAGGCTTGTTTCCTGAACATGCTACCCGAGAGATGCGAACCGCCAAGCCCCGCAGCACGTACAGCCTCGACAGGGACCCGCGAGATCAGCTCCGGGGATTACCCCAGGCTCCAAACTGGCCCGAGCCGCCCAGAGTTGCGGACGCGGCCTTGTCCCCACCCCGCCTCGCCATCTCGGGCCCGGCCCCGGCCACGCCCCTTCCCGCCCTCCCGGCCACGCCCCTTCCCGCCCTCCCGGCCACGCCCCTTCCCGCCATCCCGGCCACGCCCCTTCCCGCCCTCCCGGCCACGCCCCTTCCCGCCCTCCCGGCCATGCCACGCCCACGCTCGTTCGCCCCGCCCCCGTTCGTTCGCCCCGCCCCCCGCCCTCCCGCCGCGCCTGGACACCGAGGGGGCGGCGCCTGGGGGCCGGGAGGAGCGCGGCTTAGCGGCCTCCGGACACAAAGAGCGGCCGGCGGGACCTGGTGAGCCGCGCCCTGGCTCCGCGCGGGGGGACGGGGGAGGCGCCTCCAGGTGAGCGGGGCCCGGGCGTCTAGCGTGGCCGTTCGGGCGGCGGGCCGGGGCGAGAGTCCGCGGGCCTCCCCTGCCTCGCGGCCCGTGCCTCGGTTTCCCGAGCCGACTCCGGGAGCGCGGCCTCGGGGGCTCCTGGCGGTGCGGGGCGCGGGCTCGGCGCGTCTGCCAAGGGCCCGCTTGTTTGGCTGCCCTCGGGGGCGGGGCGAGGGTCACGCCCTCAAATACCGCGCCCGCGGGGCCGAGGGCTCGAAAACCCGGGTTCCGGGCGGCGGCGCAGGGCGCGGTGGCAGCGAGGGCCGGGGGCCTGCGCAGCCCGTAGGCTCGGCTGGGGACGCGCGGCCTTGGCCGGGGCCCACGCGGGGCTGAGCGCCGTCTGCCCGGCTTGGGCTGTTTCCTCCCGTCCCGTCGAGGCCCGGGATTCCCTCCCGTCCTTGTGGCTGCGGCTCCCCACGGAGCGTCGTCCCGCATTTGTGGCCCTTGGGACAGTTGACTGAGGGTTGGAGAGCTCTGTTTCGAGTTTTATCCCTGGTACTCGTTTTGCGGAGTCGTCCCTTCCTCCCGCCGTGCGTGCAGCCACACACCCCACGTGGGAGTCTGACCGGTGGGATGTTTCACGCTTAGATCATCCTGGGTAGTGATGCTGCGCTGTTGGGAGCTCTGCGTAGGGCTGTGTAAGTGAGGAAGGGCGGCCACGTTTCTTTCTGCTCTTTCAGATTTAGGTCAAGCCCTGGAACGAGGGAGGAAGTTCAGGAAGAGACCCATGAAGATGAAGTGATTTTCAAGGTCAGTAGTAAGAGGGGTCATGATTGATGGTAACTTTCTTCTTAGAGGCTTTTGCTGACTTCCAGGTTTTTCATACTGGATCTAAAATACTTTTAAAAGCAGAGGGTTTTTTTTGTTTGTTTGTTTTTGAGACCAAGTTTCTCTTTTTTTGCCCAGGCTGGAGTGCAATGGCGCGACCTCGGCTCACTGCAGCCTCCCCCTTGCGGGTTCAAGCAATTCTCCTGCCTCAGCCTTCCAAGTAGCTGGGACTGCAGGCACGCACCATCATGTCCGGCTAATTTTTGTATTTTTTAGAAGAGGTGGGAGTTTCACCATGTTGGCCAGGCAGGTCTCAAACTCCTGACCTTCAGATGATCCCCCCCGCTTCGGCCTCCCAAAGTGCTGGGATTACAGGCGTGAGCCACCATGCCCGGCCAAGTTTTTTTCTTTTCTTTTCTTTTAAATTTTATTTTACTTCAAGTTCTGGGATACAGGTGCAGAATGTTCAAGGTTGTTACATAGGTATACATTTGCCATGATGGTTTGCTGGAAAACCGTCATCTAGGTTTTAAGCCCCACATGCATTAGGTGCTTGTTCTAATGCTCTCCCTTCCCTTCTCCTTCCCCCATAGGCCCCAGTGTGTGAGGTATGTGTTGTTCCTCTCCCTGTGTCCATATGTTCTCATTGTTCAACTCCCACTTGTGAGTGAGAGCATGTGGTGTTCGGTTTTCTGTTCCTCTGTTTGCTGAGAATGATGGCTTCCAGCCTTATCCATGTCCCTGCAAAGGACATGAACTCACTCATTATTCCATGTATGCATGCTGCATTTTCTTTATCCAGTCTTATTTATGGGCATTTCGATTGGTTCCAAGTCTTTGCTATTGTAAATAGTGCTGCGGTAAACACACGTGTACATGTGTCTTTATAGTAGAATGATTTATAGTCCTTTGGATATATACCCAGTAATGGGATTGCTGGGTCAAATGGAATTATTATTTCGAGATCCATGAGGAATCGCCACACTGTCTTCCACAATGGTTGAACTAATTTACACTCCCACCAACAGTGTAAAAGCGTTCCTATTTCTCCACATCCTCTCCAGCATCTGTTGTTTCCTGACTTTTTAATAATTGCTGATGGTACCTCATGATGGTTTTGATTTGCATTTCTCTAATGACCAGTGATGATGAGCTTTTTTTTTCATATTTGCTGGCTGCATAAATGTCTTCTTTTGAGAAGCATCTGTTCATATCCTTTGCCCACTTTTGGATGGGTTTCACCACGTTGGTCAGGATGATCTCGATTTCTTGACCTCGTGATCCATGTGCCTCAGCCTCCCAATCTTTTTAACATTTTGGTAAGATGGCACATGTGGCATTTGAGACTTAGGGCATGTGACTGAGGTCCTGTGAACACATTCTTTCCACAGTGGACATTTACCTGTGGATCTTTTGTGTGTGTGTGTATGAGACGGAATCTTGCTTTGTCACCCAGGTTGGACTGCAGTGGCATGATCTTGCCTCACTGAAACCTCTGCTTCCTGAGTTCAAGTGATTCTTCTGCCTCAGCCTCCTGAGTAGCTGGGATTATAGGTGGCCACCACCACACCCAGCTAATTTTTGTGTTTTTAGTAGAGACGGAGTTTCACCATGTTGGCCAGGCTGGTCTCCAGTTCTTGACCTCAAATGATCCACCTGCCTTTGCCTCCCAAAGTGCTGGGATTACAGGCATGAGCCACCGCGCCCGGCCAAAATCTCTCTTTTTTTAAGCCTCTGGTAAGGAATTTTACATTTATAGAGTATATCAGTTAGGATATCTTAGCTACTAATGATGGAAAACTCAACTCAGTCTGGCTGAAACACACAGGGAGGTCACAGAAGACCTCAGGATGGGCTGCTCCGTGGCTGAAGTGGCCCTGAGGGACCCAGGTGGCTCCTCTTATGCACATAGCCTCTCACATCCGTGGGAAGAGGGACCTTGGCTTCCTTGGCTTCTGTGCCTCTGAAGGACAAGGAGTGACACCTGGTGCCCTCAGCCAGGGTAGTGGAGTCTGGGGCCATTTGAACCAGTCACCAGGAGGCTTCCCACAGGCTGTCTCCAGAGGCAGGGTGGTGTGCCGGGGGCGGGAAGGACAGGCTTTGGTTGCCCGGTCCATGGGGGCTGTGTGAGCCTCACCATACAGGTAGCATGTCACCTCTGCCCAGTCCCCGTTCCCAGACTTGTGCACGGGTTGTGGCGGCCAGAAATGGAGCTCAGGTCTCTTGCTGTTTTTGTTTTTTAATTTTGTTTTTTTTTGTTGTTTTTTTATTGCATTTTAGGTTTTGGGGTACATGTGCAGAACATGCATGATAGTTGTATAGGTACACACATGGCAGTGTGTTTTGCTGCCTTCTTCCCCTTCTCCCACATTTGGCATTCTTCCCCAGGCTAGTAGGTGCCTGGCACGGTTCTGTGTTTTCAGTAAATTCTTTCACGGAGTGCTCACAGCAGGTGGGCTGGGGCAGGCTGTTGTCCCCATCTCACACGCAGGGAGTGTGAGGGTCGGAGAGTTTAATAACATGCCCAAGGTCACGTGGAGATCGGGGTGCTGGGGTCTGGACAGGCTCCGCAAATTCCGCGTCCCGCACTGTGCCCAGTTGCCTCCCAACACAGTGGGGTTTCCGGCATCCGTTACTGCCTCCGAGGGACTAGATCATTTCTTTACCTTAACAAGAAAACGGTGTGTTTCAAGTGTTAGACAAAAGCTGTGGCTTATGTGGTGCTGTCTGCACATGCCGGCTGAGAGTCAGTCTCAGTTAACTGAGAGGACTGTTGACTCAAAGTCCATTTTTATTTTTATTATATTTTAGAGACAGGGTTCCACTGTGCTGCCTGGCTTGACTTGAACTCCTGGGTTCAAGCATTTCACACCTCACCCTCCCAAGTAGCTGGTACTACAGGCGTGTGTGTGACTCCATTTTTATTTTATTTTATTTTTCTTGAGCTTTATTGCTTGATCAAATTCCATTTTTAAGCAAGAGTATTGAAGACTTAATGAATTGTACTTTGCCTTTTGTGAGCTTTGTGTGCATGTGTGCACCCATGGAAATAACATTTCAGGGCTGGGCAAAGTGGCTCATACCTGTTATCCCAGCACTTTGGCAGGCCAAGGTGAGCAGAGCTTTTGAGGTCAGGAATTTAAGACCAGCCTGGCCCCGTGGTGAAACCCCGTCTCTACCAAAAATACAAAAATTAGCCGGGCATGGTGAGGCATGCCTGTAATCCCAGCTACTCCAGGGGTGTAGGTTGCAGTGAGCCAAGATCACACCACTGCACTCCAGCCTGGATGACAGAGCGAGACTCTGTCTCAAAAAACAAAACAAAATAAAAATCACACCTGTAATCCCAGTACTTTGGGAGGTTGTGGTGGGTGGATCACCTGAGGTTGGGAGTTCAAGACCAGCGCGATCAACATGGAGAAACTCCCTCTCTACTAAAAATACAAAATTAGCTGGGCCTGGGGCACATTCCTGTAATCCCAGCTACTCGGGAAGCTGAGGCAGGAGAATTGCTTGAACTTGGGAGGCAGAGGTTGCAGTGAGCCAAGATCACGCCACTGCACTCCAGCCTGGGCAACAAGCGAAACGCCATCTCGGGGAAAAAAAGGAAAAGAAAATATTTCAGAAAAATAAGTCTGTTGCTGGGATTGGGAAAAGAGCAAGCCTGAGCCTCTGCTGGCCCCACACAAAGAGGGGTGGTGGGCTCCCCCTGCCAGGATGAACCTCACAGGAGCTCCATGCACACAGAGGGCCTCGCTGTTTCCCTTTGGGTCACAGGTGGTGTCAGACCCTAAACATGAGAACCAGCGTCAGTAATGTAATGAAACGTTCACTGACTTGGAGTTTTATTAGTTTCAAGGGCATAGGAATGTAGTAAACAGCTATCAATTATTTAAAAATTAACAGGGAGAGTCTGCTCAGTGCAGATTTCGAGCAGGTTGTCCCATCCCAGAGGGGGAGCTCTTTGTATCTGGAAGGTCTCTCCCTGTCCTTTACTCAGGGGACCTGAGGAGGGACATGTTAGATTGTCCAGCCACCAGGCCTTGGGGCTTCCAGCTATGCCTGGGAGGAGGACAAAACCAGGCATCCAGAAGCGGGCAGTATGCCAGGTCTGCAACGCAGAAGAGGGGGTAGGGCCTTGACAGACTTGGGGACGAGTGTCTCCATGTGGACCAGTGAGTTCTAACTAAGCACCCACTGTCCTGGGATGACCACCAGGGATTCCGGAGGGAGGGCTGCAGCCTGGCCAGTTAGCTCCCTGCTTTAGTTGATGGCGTCACTGCTCTCCAAGGCCCCAAATGAAGGCAAGTGACAGACTGAGATTTTCCTTGACTCCAGGCAGGGACAGAAACGTGGATGCCCAATTTCGGAACCTCACAGTCTGTGTTAATGGCCTGTACTGATTTCTGGTAGGTTTCCTCAGGAAACTATGTCAAGCAGGATGTTTGCAGGGCAGGTCTGAAATGGACACAGTCCACAGCCTACCTAGTTCAACACCAGCTGGGCCCTGCTCTGTGTCAAAAGTTTTAAATGTAGTTTTTGTTGTTGTTGTTTGACACAGAGTCTCACTGTCACCCAGGCTGGAGTGCAGTGGTGCAATCTCAGCTCACTGCAACCTCTGCCTCCCAGGTTCAAAGTAATTCTCCTGCCTCAGTCTCCTGAGTAGCTGGGATTTCAGGTGCCCACCACCACGCCTGGCTAATTTTTGTATTTTTAGCAGAGACAGGGTTTCACCGTCATAGCCAGGCTGGTCTTGAACTCCTGAGCTCGTGATCCACCTGCCTCAGTCTCCCAAAGTGCTGGGATTACAGGCGTGAGCCACCGCACCTGGCCAGTTAAACGTAGTTCATAGTGTATACTGTTGCACAGCTTTAAAACTAAGCAATTCTTGATACATTTTAAATTCTTACTGAATTTTTATTATTTCCAACTGTACACATAAAACAAGACTCTTATAATTGTACATTTTTACCACTTAAAATTCTCAGATTGGGCACGGTGGTTCATGCTTGTAATCCCAGAACTTTGGAAGGCTGAGGCAGGAATTGAGCTCAGGAGTTCAAGACCAACTTGGGCAATGTACTGAAACCCCATCTCTACCAAAAAAAAAAAAAAATTGAAAAATTAGCTAGGCATGGTGTCAAGTGCCTGTAGTCCCAGCTACTTGAGAAGCTGAGGTAGGAGGATCACTTGAACACGGGAAGTGGAGGCTGCAGTGAGTAGAGATGCATCACTGTACTCCAGCCTGGGTAACAGATCAAGATCCTGTCTCAAGACAGTAAAATAAAATAAAGATGAATAAACTTCTCAGGATTCAAACTCACGTAAAGGTGACTACCCTGCTGTAGTAGTCACCATGCTAACCAGGTGATCATAGTTACTGTCACAGTAATGAGGCATCTGTGCCCCCCATGAGATGTGCCAAGGACACAACTGACCCAGATGTTGCTGTCACCCCTGACTCTAATTGTGCAGATACCACACAGACTCTGTGGGACATTTTACAGAATGCCCTGCCTGTGTGGACTCTTCAAAAATTTGAAGGTTAAGAAACAGAAACTGAGAAAATGGTCTGGTCTAGAGGGGACCAAAGAGACAGGACAACTATGTGCAGGGCTTGACTCTGAATTCAATCCTGGACGGGGGTAAAAAAGCTGTAAAGGACATTGTTGGCACCATGGACAGAATTTGCATTTGAATGGTCGTTTAGACAATGGCATTATAAAAATGCCAGATTTCCCTAGTTTGATCATTGTACTGTGACTGTCTCCTTGAGCTTAGTGAATACATTTTGAACTGTTTAGGGATACAGGGGCACAAAATCTGATACGCAGTTTCATCTTGAACTCCTGACCTCGGGTGACCCACCCACCTCGACCTCCCAAAGTGCTGGGATTACTGGTGTGAGCCACAGCGCGGGCTCTGATACACAATTTCAAATGGGAAGGGAGCAGAGTGGGGGTAGATGGATATGGAGGGAAGGAGGGAGGGAGAGAAAAGGACAAAATGGTCATGATAAAGGGGGAAAAGTGGAAGCAGATGATAAAGCCAGCTGGGTAACAGAGTATTGGAGAATTTTTTGTACTGTTCTTGAAAGTTTTCTATACATTTGAAATTTTATCAGAATAACAAATTAAAAAGTCAGTCCTGTATTTGCTGCTATTTAAAGACCTCCTACCAATGAAAAGCTCACTATATTTTATCTATTCTAAGGTAAACCTTTTTTTTCCTTCACATGATAATATTTTTGATTTGGGGATACATTTAAAGGCTGATGGCATCTTAGCATTGGGTCACATTTGGACACAGTTTTTCTTCATCATTTGTCTTAGAATCAGTGGGATCTCAAATTTGATGAAATACTGCATTTTTCTCTGGCTCTGTTAGGTGAAGAGGTGGGAAAAAAGAAGACTCCTAGGAGCTTCGCCTGTGACGTTTTCTCAGACCCTCATGCTCACGTCTACACTCCAAGATTCTATCCCCATGCCGTGTAGATACATTAAACAGCATATTCTAGACCGATTTCGGTATGCACCTCCATCTACCATGCCAATCTGTGCTTTTTCTGTTTGCTCCCTCAAGGAACAGAAACCAGATTCTTAGCCATCGAGGGCCTTAGAAGTTCCAACAGGAGGAGCTCAGGGACCTGTCCAGGACGGGAGATGAGGACACTTCCTGTAAAGCAGGGCATGTGTGAGGAGGAGGTGTCCTAGATCCTTCCTTTCCTGGGTTAAGGGTGGAAGTGGTGTGGATTCTCTACTCAGTGTGTTCTGATAGCCATGTGTCACTATATACGTGTTCTGTGTGTCTTCACATCTCCTCCTGTTGCATTTTAAGGCATTTTCATAGCATTTTTATGCCTAATAAAGCATTCTCATAGCAAAAACCAAAAACTAAAAATGGTGGTGGGCACAAGGCCCTTGCCCAGCCATGCCATGGCACACACACTAGCTTTGCTTCTTGAAATGACTTTGGGATCCAGATGTCTGTGCCTCATTTTCTCCATCGTCAGGTGATAATAATTGTTTTCCCCGGGACAAGGCAGTTTAAGGTGCCGTAAAGCTCTAAAGTTCTGTGATTGAAAATAGAGGAACTTCTGAAAGTCGTTTACATATACTTTAGGCAAACAGCTCTGAGTGCAGATGGCAGTGTAGGGCAGGTGCGTAGCTGGTTTCTCTGCTTCCTGACTCCCCACACTCCCTCCAGCTTTCTTTCCCTTACTGGTTCCAGTTTCTGGGTGATTTTTATATTGGATGCTCGCAGGGAATTCATTCCCGACCACCAGGAGCAGGTGTGCTGTATGGAAAAGGCTGTGCCTGATGCTCCAGGCTCCTGCCCATTCCAGGGTCCCTATTCACCACCGTGTTGAATCTTTTCACATCTCCTCAGACCTTGAATTCCATGTGTGTCAGACTTAGAAATGGTTCCATGCAAAGTTGACTTGGGAAACTTTGCATCAGCCCAGGATTGTAACATTTTATTTTAGTTTATTTTGTTTGGCATGGACTTTAAGTAGTTGCAATAGCAAAATATGGTGATTTTCCCTTCACTGGGCTCCTCAGACTGCTATGTGTTATCTACATTTAGGGTGATGGGCTCTTGGCAATTCTGAATCCTCTCTTAGGGCCTTTGAATTGTTGGTGTTGACACTGACCTTCACAGCAGGCTCATTCTTTAGAAATACAAACCCTAGGCCGGACGCGGTGGCTCAAGCCTGTAATCCCAGCACTTGGGAGGCTGAGGCAGGTAGATCACAAGGTCAAGAGATCGAGACCATCCTGGTCAACATGGTGAAATCCCGTCTCTACTAAAAATACAAAAAATTAGCTGGGCATGGTAGTGCGTGCCTGTAATCCCAGCTACTTGGGAGGCTGAGGCAGGAGAATTGCCAGGAGGTGGAGGTTGTGGTAAGCCGAGATTGCTCCATTGCACTCCAGCCTGGGTAACAAGAGCGAAACTCCGTCTCAAAAAAAAAAAAAAAGAAATTCAAACCCTAAATATTCAGGCCTCTGTCAGACTCTGCATTTTTGAATATGTGTAGAGAGCACAGAAGAGCAGCAGTGTTGTGTGTTATGCCTCTAGGCTCCTAATCACATGGCTGGAATCTGATATGAAAGTTGGAGTAATCATGAGAAGGGGGTAGATTGTTCTTAGAATTTTTCAACATAGATTTTATAGGCTGTGTTATTTTATTCTTTAATTTTTTTTTTTTTTTTGAGATGGAGTTTCACTTTTGTCACCCAGGCTGGAGTGCAATGATGCGATCTCGGCTCACTGCAACCTCTGCTTCCCAGGTTCAAGCAGTTCTCCTGCCTCAGCCTCCCAAGTAGCTGTACTACAGGTGCATACCACCACATCCGGCTAATTTTTGTATTTTTAGTAGAGACGGGGTTTCACCATGTTGGCCAGGCTGGTCTTGAACTCTGATCTCAGGTGATCCACCTGCCTCAGCCTCCCAAAGTGCTGGGATTACAGGCATGAGCTACTGAGCCTGGCCTATTCTTTTCTTTATAGCCAACATGAAACTAGAAAGGTTACATCCAGGTTCTGGGGAAGAGAAAGTGCCTCAGTTTTATAACAGATGGATAAAATGGACCGGGACATAGAATGCTTGGTTGAAGTATTGCTTTCTGGAGAGAAAGCAAGTTATTCTTTCCTTATAATTCGGTTTACAAATATAGATTCTTAGGCGACACTAGGACTTTTCAGGTTGGTTTAGAGCTGGAAGAGGCATTTTCCACATATTTTGGATATCAAATTCCTGCACTTATTTCATGGAAAAACTTTTAGAAAACGATTCAAAACTACCTTATATGTTTGTGGGCTGTTTGTAGGCATGGGGCAGTATCTAAGAGTTTGTGTTTCAACTCCGGAGTTAGATTTCACTGTGAGTTCACTTATCAGCTCTGTGACCATAGGCAAAGTACTTAGCCTCTTCTGTGGCTCAATTTCTTCACCTGTAAAATGGGTAATAATAGTGCCTCCTTTACAAAGATAAATTCCAAAGTGCTCAGGAATGTGTCCTAAGCATGATGAGCACTCAAGAAATACAAGTCTTCTATTATCACAAGAAAATTAGAAAAACCCTAGTGAGGAGTCAGTGGTAGACACCCCTCCAGCTGCTCTGACAGTACCAGGACTGCACTCCCAGGGAGAGAGTAAGAAAATCTCCTGCCCCTTTTTTTTTCTCCTTCAGCCTTTAAGGTCACTTGACTGAAACAAAAATAAATGGCAACAACTGTCTCATAAAAAGAAACTACTCAGAATGGCAAAAGGTGCAAACATTTCAAAAAAGTGCAAACTTGGGCAACTTAAGGGAGCAGACCATATTGAGCAAGACCCTGTGGTGACCCTGCAGGTTCTGCCCTCATGTCCTCTGGTGTCTACACATGTATTCTGCAGAGCTGAAACCTGTGCGTGCTAGGCTTCTGCTGAGTTCTCCTGGTTAGTGTTTTTATAGACAGGTGTTTGAGTGTTGACACAGTGCATGGCATGTTAGCTTCAGTGCTGTCGAAAATATATACTGCAATGTGCTATTTCCCTTTTGTTAGGATTTTGATTTTTTGCTGACCTAAAGCAACTTTTTTTTTTTGAGACAGGGTCTTACTCTGTTGCCCAGGCTGGAGTACAGTGTTGTGATCTTGGCTCACTGCAACCTCCGCCTCCCAGGGTTCAAGTGATTCTCCTGCCTTGGTCTCCTGAGTAACTGGGATTATAGACATGTGCCACCATGCCCAGCTAATTTTTTTTTTTTGAGACGGAGTTTCGCTCTTGTTACCTAGGCTGAAGTGCAATAGCGCGATCTCAGCTCACCTCAACCTCCGCCTCCTGGGTTCAGGCAATTCTCCTGCCTCAGCCTCCTCAGTAGCTGGGATCACAGGCACGCGCCACCATGCCCAGCTAATTTTTT
>CM052652.1:149913379-149964841 GCA_028533165.1 Leontopithecus rosalia | reverse complement strand
TTTCCCCATTGCTTGTTTTTGTCAGGTTTATCAAAGATTGTGTGGTTGTAGATATGTTGTGTTGCCTCCGATGCCTCTGTTCTGTTCCATTGGTCTATTTCTCTGTTTTGGTCCCGTAGATTTTTGTATGTCAGCTTTTTTCTTTTTTTTCCAGACAGAGCCGAGTCACCCAGGCTGGACTGCAGTGGCACAATCTTGATCACTACAGCCTCCATCTTCTGGATTCAAGTGATTCTTCTGCCTCACCCTCCGAGTAGCTGAGATTACAGGTGCCCACCACCAAACCATGCCCTGCTAATTTTTGTTTTTTTTCAGTAGAAGTGGGGTTTCATCATGTTGGCCAGGCTGGTTTCAAACTCCTGATCTCAAGTGATCCTCCTGCCTTGGCCTCCCAAAGTGCTGGGACCACAGGAGTTGAGGTACCACACCCCTTTGCTCATTTTTGAATTGTGTTTTTGTTGTTGAGTTGTGGAGATTTTTATTCTGGATATTCTCTATCAGGTATTTTCTGTTGCGTGGATTCTCTCTCTGTCTCTCTTCTTAAAAGACAAGGTTTTGCTATGTTGCTTGGGCTGGACTTGAAACACCTGGGCTCAAGCAGTCCTCCTGCCTCAGCCTCCCAAGTAGCTGGGTCTACAGGCATGTACCACTGTGTCCACCTGTGTTTCTTTCTCTTAATAGTGTCTTTAAATAGTCCAGGCATGGTGGCTCACACCTGTAATCCCAACACTTTAGGAGGCCAAGGCAGGTGGATCTCTTGAGGTCAGGAGTTAGAGACCAGCCTGACCAATATGGTGTAACCCTGTCTCTCCTAAAAAAATGCAAAATTAGCCAGGTTTCGTGGTGCATGCCTGTAGTCCCAGCTACTTGGTAGGCTGAGGCAGGAGAATCGCTTGAACCTAGGAGGCGGAGGTTGCAGTGAGCTGAGATTGCACCATTGCACTCCAGCCTGGGCAACAAGAGTGAAACTGTCTAAAAAAAAAACACACAAAACTTTTTGTGGCTGGGCATGGTGGCTCTTGCCTGTAATCCCAGCACTTTGAGAGGCCAAGGCAAGAGGATTGCTTGAGCCCAGGAGTTCAAGACCAGCCTAGGCAATATAATGAGATGGCCATGTTTACAAAAAAAATAAAAATAAAAAAGTAGTCAGAGAGGTGGTATACACGTGTGGTCCCAGCTACTCAGAAACCTGAGGTGGGAGGATCGGTTGAGCCCTGGAGGGTGAAGATAGAGTGAGACATGATTGTGCCACTTCACACCAGCCTGGGCCATAGAGCAAGATTCTGTCTCAAAAAACAAAAGTATTTTTAATTATTGCAGATATATAATAGTTGTACATATTTATGAGGTACACGTGATGTTTTGATACAGGCATATGATGTATAATAATCAAATCAGGGTAATTGGGGTATCTGTTCTCTTGATAGTCTTTTCATGCACAGAATTTTTAATTTTGATGAACTCTAATTTATCTGCTTTTATTTTTCCTGTTGTTACCTGTGCTTTTGGTGCCATCCAGAAATCCTTGCCAAATCCAGTGTCCTGAATCTTTTCGCCTATGTTTTCTTTTAGGAGTTTTATAGTTTTAGCCCTTACCTTTTTGTCTAACCCATTTTGAGTTAAGTTTCATATATAAGGTAAGAGTCCTGCCTAATTCTTTCCGTTACTGTTTTGATTACTCTGTGGCCTTGTAGTGAGATACAGTGAGTTTCAGAATGGTGAAGTTGGAGTGCTTCAACTTGGTTCTTCTTTTTCAAGATTTTTTTTTTTTTTAGATGGAGTTTCACTCTTGTTACCCAGGCTGGAGTGCAATGGTGCTGTCTCGGCTCACTGCAACCTCCGCCTCCTGGGTTCAAGCAATTCTCCTGCCTTAGCCTCCCGAGCAGCCGGGACTACAGGCGTGTGCCACCGTGCCCAGCTAATTTTTGTAATTTTAGTAGAGACGGGGTTTCCCCATGTTGACCAGGATGGTCTTGATCTCTTGACCTTGTGATCCACCTGCCTCGGGCTCCCAAAGTGCTGGGATTATAGGCGTGAACCACTGTGCCTGGCCTCAAGATTTTATATGAATTGCAGGGTGGGCTTTTTCATTTCTCCAAAATGTGACTTTGGGATTTTGATGGGGATTACATAGAATTTGTACATTGCCTTGGATAGTTTTGTCATCGTAACAATATTGAGTCTTTCAGTCCTTGAACATGAGATGTCTTTTCATTTATTTATATCTTTTTTTCATTTCTATTTGCAGTGTTTTATTGTTTTCACTGTACAAATTTTTTGCATCCTTGTTTACATTATTCTGAAGTATTTTATTTCTTTTGATGCTATTGTAGGTGGTATTGGTTTCCTAATTTCCTTTTCAGATTGTTCATTGCTGGTATATAGAATTGCAACTGATTTTTTTTTTTGAGACACAGTCTCACTCTTTTGCTCAAGCTAGAGTTCAGGAGGGTCTTGACTGCAAGTTGTCCAGGTTCTTGGCATTTTGAACAAAGAATTGGACAAAACATGCAGCAAAGAATGAAGGATTTATTGAAAACAAAAGTACACTCCACAGTGTGGTGGGAGCAGGCTGAGCAATGCCTCCAGGGCCTGCATACAGAATCTTCTCCTGTCCAGAAACCTCCAACTAGAGGTTTCACATTGGCCACTTCAGGCTGACCCCCAGTTCATTGCTTTTGGGAACCAATTAGAGGCTGAAGTAGAGTTACAAATGTACACTCTTGCGCAACATCTGATTGGTTGCTTTTTGTAGCCAATCAGAGGCTAAGGTAAAGTTACAAACATTGCAAAGGAGGATTCCACCTGCAATCAGTCTGATTGGTTGCAGACAGCCAATTTCCCATCTGCCACGCAGAAAAGATGGGAGGTTTGCCACGTGAGTAGCCTGAGTAACATCTGGTCGTTTTTTTTTTGAGACGGAGTTTTGCTCTTGTTACCCAGACTGGAGTGTGGAGTGCAAAGGCGCAATTTCGGCTCACCGCAACCTCTGCCTCCTGGGTTCAAGCAATTCTCCTGCCTCAGCCTCCCGAGTAGCTGAGATTATAGGCATGTGCCACCGTGCCCAGCTAATTTTTTGTATTTTGAGTAGAGACGGAGTTTCACCATGTTGACCAGGATGGTCTCGATCTCTTGACCTTGTGATCCACCCGCCTTGCCCTCCCAAAGTGCTGGGATTACAGGCGTGAGCCACCGCGCCTGGCCCTTCTGGTCATTTTTTAGGCGTGGAAAGTAAGGGTTTTCCTTTCAATTTAGTGGAGCGTGAAACAGCCATAGGATCCCTGCCTCCAGACCCTATTATCCTGCCTCCCTCCTACCTCAGTCTCCTGAGTAGCTGGCACTATAGGCACAGAGCACTACGCTAAATTTTGTATTTTTTGTAGAAACAGGGTTTTACACTGGCTAGTCTGGACCTCCAGAGCTCAGGCTGACTCCCTGCCTTAGCCTCCCAAAGTGTTGGGATTATAGGCATGAGCCACCACCCTGGCCGCAACTGACTTTTAAGTGTTGATTTTATATCCTGCAATTTTGTTGAATTCACTTATTTCTAACAGATGGGTGGGTGTTTGTCTGTGTGAGTATGTGTATGTGTAATCTTTAGGATTTTCTACACAGATTATATATCATCTACAAACAGATCATTTTCCTTTTTTTCTTTCCTATTAATAAGCCATATTTTTTTTCTTTCTTTTTTTTCTTGAAGACAGAGTCTATCACTGTCGCCCAGACTGGAGTGCAATGGCGCAGTCTTGGCTCACTGTAACCTTTGCCTCCTGGGTTCAAGCGATTCTCCTGCCTCAGCCTCTCAGGTAGCTGGGATTACAGGTGCCTGACACTACACCCAGCTAATTTTTGTGTATTTAGTAGAGAGGGGGTTTTACCATGTTGGCCAGGCTGGTCTCGAACACCTGACCTCAAGTGATCTGCCTGCCTTGACCTCCTAAAGTGCTGGGATTAAAAGTGTGAGCCACCACGCCCAGCCCTTTTTTTTTAAGTGAAAGCAAGTTTATTAGAGAAGTGAACAAACAAAAGAATGGCTACTTCAGGCCGGACGCGGTGGCTCAAGCCTGTAATCCCAGCACTTTGGGAGGCCGAGGTGGGTGGAACACGAGGTCAAGAAATTGAGACCGGGCCGGGCACGGTGGCTCACGCCTGTAATCCCAGCACTTTGGGAGGCCGAGGCGGGTGGATCACGAGGTCAAAAGATCGAGACCAACCTAGTCAACATGGTGAAACCCCGTCTCTACTAAAGATACAAAAAATTAGCTGGGCACAGTCGCGCGTGCCTGTAATCCCAGCTACTCGGGAGGCTGAGGCAGGAGAATTGCCTGAACCCAGGAGGCGGAGGTTGCGGTGAGCCGAGATCGCGCCATTGCACTCCAGCCTGGGTAACAAGAGTGAAACTCCGTCTCAAAAAAAAAAAAAAAGAATGGCTACTTCACAGAGCAGCTCCAAGGGCTGCTGGTTGGCTGCTTTCACAATTCTCTATTTGCCTTGCCATATGGCTCTAATGAGTCTCAGTGTAGATCTCTTTAAGAATATTCTTTTTGGACTTGTTACCTTTTGGATCTGAATATGCATGTCTTTCATCGGATCTGAGAAGTTTTTGGCCATTTTTTCTGTGAATGTTTTCTCTGCCCTATTCTTCTTGCTCTCCTCTCATTGTACATTTGACCTTTAGACTCTGTTCTAAAGACTCTGTGTATGATTGTACACTTGACCTTTAGACTCTGTTTACTTTTTTCATCTTTTTCTTCATTCTTCAAATTGTGTAATCTTTCTTGTGTGTAGTAACTGAAGTTTCTGTTCTTCACAGTCAGCCAGTGACCTGACAAAGTTCGCCCTTCCTGAAAGGTATTCTCATCCCTTTATATATTCTGGTAGATGCTTTTGAGAGAAGTTTCTGTAGCCCAGGAAGGCTGCAAGCAAGGCAAGGTCTGCTTCAGTCCGTAAAGGAACTGCTAGACCAGCCAAAACCCTGAACTCCATGCTTTGGAGGACGGGGTTCCCACTGCCCACCCTAGCACCAGCCAGATTCCCCGGGAGTGCAGGCTACTGTCCTCCAGCTCCAGGAAAGCAGGAACAGTGAATGAGAAACATGGATGGTAGGTAGCAGCCCGATAATGATCCTAAATGATTCCAGAGTTTTGAAATAGTTGATTGTAGTTGCTCAGTAGTTTCTGTGGGAGTGTCTGACCCCTAGAGCTTCCTGCTCCACTGTTGTGCACGATGTCACCCCTCCGAGTGTTTTTGATCATACACGGATGATTCTTGTTTTATTACAGCTATTACAGTCGTGGGTGCAAATTTGCTTATCTAGTTCTTTCATTTCTTCTATTTCTGTTATTGGCTATTTCCAGCAAAAAAAGAGGAACTATTGCTTTCTTGTAGATTTATGCTAGAAGTTGATATTGATGCTGAGAATAAAGTTGCCTATTTTTGTAATGATATATAGAGAGAGCTCATTTTATATACATACAAGTGTATATGGATAATCTCGTGTCTATAACTGATTGTACGGATATTTTGTAGTTATGAATAGACACAAATTTTGCATCTATAGTCCTAGCATGAATATAAGTATGTATAGATAGAAAGCCTTTATGTATATTGACATACAGTAGGAACTTGCAGGATTATCTGTATGTGATTATTTATCTTGGAAGCTATAAATGCCCACCTAGCGTGAAGATGGTTAGAGACACATGCACAGTCCCAGACACATTTGCCTGTGTAGTAGGGGGCATGCTAACATTTATTCAGTACTTGCCATCTACCAGGCACTGGTCTCAGTATCTAACATGTTAGCATGCTTAGCATTAGCGCTTTTTTTTCTTTTTGAGATGGAGTCACCTGGGCTACAGCACAGTGGCTCGATCTCAGTTCATTGCAACCTCTGGCTCCCGGGTTCGAGTAACTCTCCTGCCTCAGCCTCCCTGGTAGCTGGGATTACAGGCACCCACGACCATGAGAGGCTAATTTTTGTATTTTTAGTAGAGACGGGGTTTCACTGTGTCAGTCAGGCTGGTCTCAGTCTTCTGACCTCATGATCTGCCTGCCTTGGCCTCCCAAAGTGCTGGGATTACAGGTATGAGCCACTGCACCCAACCAGCATTAGCTCTTTTAATGCTCATAATGTCCTAATCCAGTTGTTCAGATCAGGAAACTGAGGCTCAGGGAGGTGAAGTAACTGGTCCAAGGCCACAGAGCTAGAAAGTGGCAGAGCCCACATTAAAACCGGACACTTTGACAGCAGAGTCTGCCATTGATAGGTACCAACATGTCTTTTTAAGGAGACAACAGAAAAATAGGTGTTTTAGGACAGTTTTAATGTTTGGTATCTTTGTAGCTTTTAGTATGAAAATCTACTTTGTAGGGAGAATACGTATTATACTAATTAACACTTAAATGAGGTATAAGCTTGTTTTTATATTTTTGGGACAGGAACAATAAAAAACTTCTTAAACATTACTTGATAAAAAGGGATAGTTTTTCAGACTTGATTGTTGAGATACCTGGGGCCTGTGCCTGCAAAACAAATAAATAGCAAAAATTGTGAAAAACAAGCAAAAGCCATGAAAACAGTTAAAGCAGAAGTGAATCCTAATCTCTCAGAACTTCTAGAGTGTGAAGGTTGATTCCTACCGGCAAGGTCATTTGAAGCAGTGCTGAGGTCTGTTCTGCTGGAGGCTAGGCACTGGCTTCGTTGATGTTTGTATTCTAAATTAAGCTTTATAGCATTAGGATTATTGAAAGCCTACTCATTCCAATTTCCAAAAATGAAACTAAGAGAAACTGTGTTTCTTTTGATCTGTAATATTGCCCCTAATTTTGTAGTCAACTGCTGAATGCCAGCCACGTTTTCTGGTGATATTGATGAGCAAACATTTTATGTACATGTGGAATACCGAGAAGTATTAAATAATTCAATTTGCATGAAGAGGAAACTGAAGAGGCCTCTGAACTGCCCAGGTAAAGAGTGTGTATTATTTATAGTGAGCTGCTTGTTGTGAGTCTGCACTGAGGCGCCTGCGCAGGCCTAGGAGCCCCCGAGAGCCCCAAGGAACCTGTGGGGGTGCGTAGCCACAGTGCTGGATGAATATCTTGGTCCTACGAGTTCAGGGAAAGCTCCCCGTTTCTTTCCTCCTCCCCGTGGGTCTGTGGAAGGGTGATAGAGGGTGAGGTGATACCTCACCCTCAGGTAGAGGCTTTGGGGAGTCTAAACAGAGGGCTGCGGGTGGGCAGTTCACGTGCTGTGGGCTCCCTGGGGAGAGTTAGGGCGACTGTCTTTCTGCCCTCAGTGTTTTGTCGTTTGCACTGGTTGCCTTTCTGACTAGGGAGGGAGGGGGAGGCCAATTTGCAGTGAGGAATCTCTGGAAATAGGGTTTGAACAGCATGAGGCTGGGATTCTGGGTACCGGTACATACGTAGGATGGTAGTTCTGGTGTCCTTGGTGGCGGCGTTGTGGTACATAATGAGTCAGCAGCAGTCTCTGTATGGAGCACCTGGCATTTTTCGTTATCGCCCCCTCAGCAGCAGGTTTTCGTCCACTCTGTCAAACATCAGGCCGCGAATGGCAGGAGCTGGGACTTGTCCAGAGCTGAGCAGCCTGCCTTGGCAACACAGGGTCCCTGCAGCCTCACGGCGCTCCCCAGCCTCGTGCTCCCCAGGTTGCTGGTTCTCTGTGGCTGTAGA
The DNA here is from genome assembly GCA_028533165.1 of Leontopithecus rosalia. Lineage (NCBI taxonomy): Eukaryota > Metazoa > Chordata > Mammalia > Primates > Cebidae > Leontopithecus > Leontopithecus rosalia. The sequence goes on along the minus strand of CM052652.1, from coordinate 149,957,146 downwards.
GCCAGCATTGCCAGCCTCCATTTATCTCAGGTTGTCTTTCCTTGGGTCAGGGAGATCCTGCTGCTGTGAACCCTGGCATCTGACCTTGGCTGCTCTCCATTGATCATGGCAGCAGAAGCATGGCTGTTCCCTGACTCCTTACCCCTGCCATCCTAGCTGATGCCCTAAGTGTGCACACAGCTATGCTGCAGGGAGGTCGGACACTGGATGCTGGGCATCAGCACTCCTGCCAGGGAGCTGACCCCAGCTTTTCCCATGTTAGTGTACGTTTTGGTAACATTGATCAAGTGCCTGCCAGTCACTGAAGGGCAGCACTTATGTCATTTGATCAAACACTGTAGGTCAGTCAGCAGGGCCCGTAGCAGCTGATAGCCCAGAAGCCCCGGCTAGCAAGCATCTTCTGCTGCCACGCTTGGTCAGAGCCTGGAGCTCAGCTCTGTGCCCCCCAGCTCTGTGCCCCCCAGCTCTGTGCCCCCCAGCTCCGTGCCCCCCAGCTCCGTGCTCCCCAGCTCCGTGCTCCCCAGCTCTGTGCCCCCCAGCTCCGTGCCCCCCAGCTCCGTGCCCCCCAGCTCTGTGCTCCCCAGCTCTGTGCTCCCCAGCTCTGTGCCCCCCAGCTCTGTGCTCCCCAGCCCTGTGCCCCCCATCTCTGTGCTCCCCAGCTCTGTGCTCCCCAGCTCCATGCTCCCCGGCCCTGTGCTTCCCAGGTCTCTGCTCCCCGGCCTTGTGCTTTCCAGGTCTGTACACCCTGGCCCTGTGCTCCCCAGTTCTGTGCCCCTCAGCCCTGTGCTCCCTGGCCCTGTGCTCCCCAGTTCTGTGCTCCCCAGTCCTGCCCAGCACTGTGACCCTGAGCCAGGCCATGTCCATGCCTGGGAGCAGAGTCCATGCCATGGTTGGCCAGCCACACATGGCATCCTGGGACCGAGTCTGTCCTGGCTGTGCCCCTGAGGGCTGCCCACCGTCTACACCAGGTCCAGGGCGTCAAAGGATTTCTTACTCAGTGGAAGCTGGGGTGAGCTGAGAGCAAATGTGGGTTTGATAATGTTATGGGGGAAAAAACAAAATACTCCATGTAGTATTTTACAGGCCTAGCAGACTCTGCCCTTCCAGGGTGGTTCACTGTCTGGGAACAAGGCCTTTGCACTGGGCCATGGAGCCCACCCCTCTGAGACGTGGTGGAGTCCACCCCTCTCAGCCGCTGCTTTCAGGGGAAGAAGCTGGATGGAAATAGAGCCCCCCACGCCTGTCGACCACAGGAATCCCGTCTCAGGACAGTGCCCGAGGTGCAGAGGCCATGCCCACCCTCCCTGCCCTTCACTTGGCGACACATGTTCATTTTCCAGTGGCACTGCAGGGTTGGGATGGGCTGGGGTGTCCTCCAGCATTTCACACCGGGGCATCTCTCACCCAGATAAGCCGACCTCTAATCCTAGGGGAGCCCCTAGCCCGGTCAGGGCACCGTGTTGGTTTCTTAGACACCAATAGGGCAGGTAGAAGCTGGGTCCCTGAGAAAGAGAGAGAGACCAAGCAGCAAGAATGCGAGTGTAGATGTCCGTTTCATCTCCTTTCCGGAGCCCCATTAATAGTGGCCTGTGATGCCACCGTGGGTCTGGAGACAGTGTTCTGAGGTAGCTGCGCCCCCTACAGTGGGATGGCGAAGGTACGGAGCTCCTTTCCAGGTTCTGCCTCCCCAGAACCACCCTCCACCTGCAGCAGCCCAGGACTGTCCCTCCAGGAGGCCTCCCTATGACGTATCCCCGTCACCCGCAGAGGGTGGCACTGCTTGACGGCTACACCACCATGCACGTGGGGTGCCGCATCTGTGAAGTTCAGTGTTTATTCCGGTATGCTGTACTGTGTTTTAATGTTGTGTATGGGAAGGGCTGGCTCCATAATGAACCTCACACCTCCCCAGGAGCACTGCCGTGTTGCATATGTGGAGCCAGCAGGTGTATGGCTCATTGACCCATTGGCTTTACATCAGTTTTGTTTTGTCAAATAACTTACTCACATGGCTCAAAAATCAAAACATTCAGGCCAGGTGTGGTGGCTCACACCTGTAATCCCAGCCCTTTGGGAGGCCAAGGTGAGGATCACTTGAGCCCAGGAATTTGAGACCAGCCTGGGCAACATAGGGAGACCTCATCTCTACAAAAAAGTTTAAAAGTAGCTAGGTGGGGTGGTGCACGCCTGTAGTCCCAGCTACTTGGGGGCTGAGGTGGGAGGACTGCTTGAGCCCAGGAGGGTGAACGCCACTGCACCCCAGCCAATAAGACGGAAACCCTGTTTCAAAAAAAAGTTTAAGAAAGTGTGTGTTGACATCAGCAATCACCTCTGTTGCCTTCACCTTCCCATCTCGCTCTGTAGAGGGAGCCACGTTTCAGTCTTAGATATTTATCCTAATACTTGTGTTCACACCCTAATTGTACATTTTATAGCATACAGAGTATTAGCAAGGTAATTAACCCTCATCCTGCTGTTGTTTCTTATACTCTGCAGGCTCCTCAGTGGCCACTGTTTTCACTGTTGTCACTGTGTAACGTTGTCCACTGCAGAAACCACAGGTTGGTTACAGTTACACTTCTACTCCTTTGCCAGGCTTGGCTTTATAGAGGCTGATGTTGTCTGGGCTTTTACTGACTTACTTTTTTTCTTTCTTTTTTTTTGAGAGAGTCTCACACTATCACCGAGGCTGGAGTGCAGTGGCATGATCTTAGCTCACTGCAACCTTCGCCCCCTGTAGGCTCAAATGATTCTCTCACCTCAGCCCCCTGAGTAGCCGGGATTACAGGCATCTGTCACCAAGCCCAGCTAATTTTTGTATTTTTAGTAGATACATGGTTTCACCATGTTGGCCAGGATGTCTTGAACTCCTGACCTCAAGTGATCCGCATGGCTGGGCCTCCCAGAGGGCTGGGATTACAGGTATAGCCACTGCCCTGGCTTACTTTTTAATGAATTGACTCTTATTTTTTCCAAATGCTCCATCAGCTCTGTCAAAAGCCTACCCTATTTTTCCCAAATGCTCAGCAGGCAGTACATAGCAGTCTGTTTAGGGTGGGTCACTCCATATCCCTGGCTCGGCTGAGCTCCTACACCAAAGCCTCCCTGCTTGGATGGAGCCCAGATCCTCAGACTGTGTCTTCATCTTTCTGGGTTCACCCCTCATTTTGCTGAACTGTGTGTTCAGCATGGGTTATATAGCTTCCTGGGCAGGCAGAAGGTCCTCTATCCTGAACACATGGAAGGCCCTGGGTTCGCTGTGAACTTTCAGCCTTGCTGCTGTGGGCACCCCCACTGCTGTGATGTGGGGGCTGCTGTTTCTCTCTGGACATCTGTAGTTTGGGCTCAGTCATTAGTTTGCTCTGAAGTTTGCGAGGGTGTTCTTGGTGCACGTGCTTTTCATTTGTTGTCCCAAGTGGGAGGACTTTTCCATTTCTGCTTGGAAAAGTCTTGTATTTTTCCAGTCATTTCTCCTTTCCCTTCCCTTGGCTCCCTTTTCCGGGCTTTTCGAGGATGTGTAGAGCTTTGGGACTGATTATTTTACAGGAGAGAAGGGCAAGGAGAAAATCCAAATAAAAGTGCTATAGGAGAACAGAGTCAGGCAGTTTCAGAAAGCAGGCCACCATATTTTGAACATTTTTCTTTCTTTTTTAAAAAATATATTTTACTTAAAAGAATTTAGAGGTGGTAAAAAACACATAACATGAAACACCGTCTTAACCATTGTTGAGTGTACAGTTCTGTAATGTTAACTATAGCACTTAGTTGTGTAACAGATGTCTAGAACTTCTCCCCACCCCAGTTTATGAAGGTATAATTGACAAATAAAAATGGCATATATTTATGTCTAAGAAGTGATGTTTTCAATATGTATACATTATAAAATTGTTAAATTTAGCTAATTAACGTATCTGTCCCGTCACATACTTATACTTTTTGTGGTGACATTTAAGATCTCTTGTAGCAATTTTCACGTATACAATACGTTATTATTAACTGTAGTCACCATGTTGTTCAGTAGATTGCCAGAACTTATTCACGTCTTACCGAAACCTTTGCACCCTTAACCAGCATCTCCACATCCCCCACCACCACCCCCTGGTCACTCCCGTTCCACTCACAGCTGCTCTGAGTCAGCTGCTCTAGCGTCCACATCTAAGTGAGGTCTGCAGTGTTTGCCTCTGTGCCAGCCTCATTTCACTTAGCATTAGTGTCCTCCAGGCACATCCATGTCATTGCAAATTACAAGATTTTCCTCCTTTTTGAGGTGTGATAATACTCCATTGTACACAGAAGTACAGTGAGCCTTTTGTATCTGTGGGTTCCACATCTATGGATTTAGCTAACCGTGGATCAGAAACGTAGTTAGGCCTGTGATGTTTGTCTCCACACTGAACATGTAGAGGCTTTTTGTTTTCTGTCATTATTCCCTAAACAATATGGTATAACAACTACTTACACAGCATTTACCTTGAATTAGGTATTATACGTAATCTAGAGGTGATTTAAAGTATACAGGAGGCTATGCATAGGTTACAGGCAAATACGACACCATTTTATAGAGGGAGCTGAGCATCTGTGATTTGGGTCTCCATAAGGGGTCCTGGCACCACTCGTGGATAGAAGGATGATATGTATAATCGTGCATCACATAACAATGTTTCAGTCGGTGATGGTGCATGTACCACGGTGCTGCCATCAGATTATAATGCTGTAGTTCTGTACCTTTTCTATGTTTAGATACATTTAGATTACCATTGTGTTGCAGCTGCCACCAGTATTCAGTTCATGAACCTGCTTGTAGCTAGGAGCAATAGGCTAGACCATGTAGCCTAGGTTTGTAGTAGGCTGTGCCATCTTGGTTTGGGCAAGCACACTCTGTGATGTTTGCACAACAATGAAATCACCTGACACATTCTCAGAACTTATCACCACTGTTAAGTGATACATGACTGTATCTTTGAGATGCTGTTTTGAATTCTTATTGTCACAGGTGAGCGGTGACTGTCTGAGGCTGTTGGCGCAGGGGTAAGAAGAATTTACCAAGAAAGGCAGAGAAAAAGTAAAAAATTACGTTGTAGGTAGGTAAGGAAAGGCAGAGCAAAGGTAGAAAAATGTGTTGCAAGGGTGCAACAGGCAGAGCAGGAAGAGAGAAGCTGACTGCAAACAGACAAAGCTTTGCTGGGGATTTTACACAATAGTGTTTGTGTTGCATGCTGAAGAAGGCTTTGTGCAGTACTGAAAAGGCCAAGGTTGCAGTGAGCTAACGTGCAGGTGTCTGGTGAGAAGTTGGGCACGGGCGGACTGTGTGTCCTGGACCAGAAAGAAGGACAGACTTGGAGCTTACCTACTTTTCTTTTGGCTTCCCCTTCTCCTGCCAGCCTGGCTCCTTTTCCCTCATTAGGGCCTCACAGTGCCTCCCTGCACAGAAGTTTTCAAGTTTGATGTAGTTCCCTTTGTGTATCTTTGCTTTTGTTGCCTGTGTTCTTAGTGACATATCTAAAAAAAATCAGTGCCAAATCCAACATCAAGAAGCTTTTTCTCTGTGTATAAAACTATAAAAAAAACTAGTTAAAACTTTTAGGTCTTACATTTAGGTCTTTGATCCATTTTTGGTAAGTTACACAAAATTTAATTTTTTTTAATTTTATAAATTTTTTTTTAAAAAGACAGGGCTTCACATGTTGGTCAGGCTGGTCTTGAACTCCCGACTTCAGGTGATCTGCCCGCCTTGGCCTCCAAAGTGCTTGGATTACAGCGTGAGCCACTACGCCTGGCAAAATTTAATTTTTATATATGGAAGAAGGGAAGGGTTAAACTGAGTTATTTTGCTTGTGGATATCTATAGCTTTCCCTGCAGCATTTATTGCAGAGACTGTCTTTTTCCTTGTGCTCATAACACCCCCATTTGAAGATAGTTTGACCATATACATGGGGGTTGATTTCTGGTATCTGTATTCTGTCCCATGGGCACATGTCTGTCTGTGCTGGGACCACACTGATTTGACTACTGTATGGGATTGATTTTTAATTTCCCTTTTTTTCTCTTTGTTGTTTAGGAGTTTTCCTCGTCTTCTGATCCTGCTGTTGACATTTGTTTTGCCACTGCAACGTGTCGATGTCCGGGAAGCCTCCCTTGGTCTCAGATCGTTCTTTTTGCCCAGCAGTGTGTTTTGTTTCCTGGCTGAAATGGCTTTCCTCTCACCCTCTATGGGGAGTGCAGTTTTCTGTGTGCATGTGTGTGTGTCTTGGGCTCAGCCACATCATTACTCTCCTCTGCTACATCTGTCTGGCATCACCCGCTCCAGGCTCCAGGGAGTGGAGTGTGTGTGAACATCGGAATTCTGAGCCCCATCTTCAGGCTGCTGCACTGCTTCTGAGAGCCTTCATCGTTTGTCTGCTGTCTTGTTGCCTGGGCTGTGTTCTGGGGCTCTGGGATCCCAGGGCAGCCACTTGAAGCAGCCACCCTGTCTGTAGCAGGGTTCCTGTGTGGCTGAGTCAGGCTGCTTTCCAGGTGAATGCAGTCTTCTGTGAAGCCTTGGGTTTTTTCTAAGCCTTCCTGGCCAGGGTTTCCAACTTCCTCATTTGCTAAGGTTGGTCATGGGGTATTTGAGAGGCTATAGAAAGACGCTTTGTCCCTCTTCCTGGGATGAGGGGAGGACAGGTTCTATTGGGTGTATGCAAATAGAGACAGTACTTCCTTGTTTCCATTATTTTGAAAATGTGGCTGGATATTGTCTTGGATGGGGAATTGTCACAGAAAAGTCTTTGACTTGTAGACCTACTGTGTCTGACTCACCTCTTGCCCGCACCTGACTCACTGGTAGGGGTGAAGCACCTGCTCTCTCTCTCTGGGCAGAGTCTGAGATGCAGGAGTGAAGGAGAGGAGAGGAGCAGCTCTGAACACCCAGTAATTCAGCCATGGGCTTGAGAAGGCTCAGTGCAGCCTTGAGAAGTGGCGGGGACTGCCTGTGCTGCCCTGCTCACATGGGGACAGTGGGGCAGAGCTGCAGGTCTCCTTGGGGACTGACTGGTCAGAAAGGTGGGCTCACCCTACTGCCTGTGCCATGAGCCCTCGAAGGCAGGGCCAGAGGGGGCCGCTCTTTACCAAACTCCGGCCCTGCCAGCCAGCCTTCCTGTGAACGGGAACTGTCTTATGGGAACTGAAGCTCCTTCCTTCTTGAAATCTCAGCCCAGCCTCAAAAGCATAAATCTGTGGCTCTGGGAAAATGGAAGTGGCATGGCTGGGGCCTCCTGAGATCCCCCGGTATGGAGGGGCCCAGCGGGCCCAGCCGCTGTGGGTGGCAAGGAAGGAGCTCATTCTCCAGCCTTGCTGCCCCTGCAGTCCCAGCCATGGTGGGGTCTTTCCTTCTTTGTGCCTCTCCTGGCTCCACAGAAGGTTTGCAGTGTCGTGGGGCAGGCCTGGCCACACACAAATCTGTCCTTCTAGGGGCAGCCAGGGCTCTGGAGGTTTCAGTTTGAGACTTTCCCTCTCTTGTTTATAAAGGGAAATATGCCCGTGAGAAAGAACTTTGAGTCCCCATTTTGTGCCTTCCCCGGTGTAGTAAAAATAGCTGTAGTGTAGGGAGAGCTGAGAGCCAAGGCCGAGCACCCCCAGCTGGCTGAGGTGCAGGACCTGCCCACAGCCAGGAGATGAAGAGGTCCCTTTTCTAGCCTCTAATGTTGGGAAAATAGCTTAGCCGTGTGTCCTCCAAGCCCAGCTGCCCGGGGAGCACTCCTGGACCTTCCCAGAGTCACAGCTTATGGGGCGTGACCCAGAGGAAACCGTGGCTGGCTCACACCTTTCAGGAATCTTGGAGAGGAAGGAGCAGGGGTGTTGAATGCAGGAGGTTTTGTCTTCTCCCCTGCCCCCCCAGATTACATATACCCATGTAAGCAGGAGTTGATGTAGGAGAAAACCCTGTCTCTCTGTGAGAATACTGACAGTTCATGATATTACAACCCTACACACAGGAGCAATTGTCATCTTTTAAAATGAGGAAGGCAGGGAAAGATCTCTCAGTGCAAGTTTAAAAACAAGTTGGAAAATAATGTGTTCAGTGTTATATTTGTCATACTTATGTGAAAATACATGTGTGTCTGTGTTATGTACGTGTGCGTGCCTCACCACCCATCTGTTCCAGAGACTTAGAAGTGATCTCAAAGCCTGCACCCCAAACAGTGATTTCTTCTGGGAAGCCAGGAGGGTAGAGGGACAGGCTTATTTTGTTTTCTTTATTTTATATACTCCAAAGGGTTGAATTGGTTACAACTAAAGACAAAATAGAAAAAAGTGGCCGAATTTTCAAAATAGAGTTTTTCATGAATCTTGGAGACTCGGGAAAGGGCTGGAAATCGGACACTGGTGACATCCTGCTCACCTTTGCCTGGGGTACTTCCCCCCAGCCACTCTGCCATCTCTGTCCCATTCCCTGCTTTTTACATTCTGAATTTTTCCACTTGTCTTTCTCTCTCCTTCCTTCCTTCCTTCCTTCCTTCCTTCCTTCCTTCCTTCCTTCCTTCCTTCCTCCCTTCCCTCCTTCCTTCCTTCCCTCCCTTCCCTCCCTTCCCTCTCTTCCCTCCCTTCCCTCCCTCCCTCCTTCTTTTCTCTTCTCTTTCTTGTCTGGCTCTGTTGCTGAGGCTGGAGTGCAATGGCTCTATCACAGCTCATTGCACCCTCAACCTCCGGGCCTCTAGGTGATCCTCCCACCTAAGCCTTCCGAGTAGCTGGGAGTACAGGCGTGCACCACCACCCCATTTCTATTTTTTGTTGAGGGAGGGTCTCACCACTTTGCCCAGGCTTAGTTTGCTTTCTGACTGATTGTTCATGGTTTTCTGTCCATTTTTAATCTAAATGCTTTTTGTAGTTACCATCTCAAAACAGTCTGAAAGAGGGGACAGATGTTCACAGGTCACTCCTCTTCACCCTGTCTGAACTTCTGTGTGCTCCTGTCTAAGAAGGGATGAGTAATTTGATCAGCAAATAGGGCAGGCCCATGCAGACGCTGAGTAGATTATTATTTTCACCTGCACGCCATCTGAGACTATGAACCAGTTTGTTCATTCTCAATGTGGATACTGCCTGTTTTTACAGCTTATCAACAGATGTTTAATTAAAAGTTCAGATGTGTTCACCTGCAATCACAGTGAAATGTCATAGTCACGATTCTACTTAATGTTAATTTTTTTTTTTTTTTAGAGACAGGGTCTTGCTCTGTCACCCAGGCTAGAGTGCAGTGGTGTGATCACAGCTTACTGTAGCCTTGAATCCAGGGCTCAAGTGATCCTCCCACCTCAGCCTCCTGAGACCTGGGACTACAGGCTCACACCACTGTACCTGGCTAACATTAATTTTTATATCATTGATTATATTGTTTTCCCGAGTAAAATGAGGAGCATACAGATTTTCCACTGGGGAGCTAATCTGAACAGATTGCAGCTCCTCATACATTCTTCTTCTGACTCTGACCTCCCTGCCCCATGTGGATGATGGCAAGTAAACGCCACCCGCCACATTAAAGCAACATCTATGTAGAACTGGCATTTACTGTGCTGTGCCTTGTTTCATGTTTACAGACTGATTATGAATGAGCGTGATTGACCTTTCATGTTGCCGTTTCCTTATATTTTCTCTTTTTTCGAATTGTTCTTTAGTTCTTGTGCTTACCTTATAGGCAGAACCATATGAAATTGCCATTTTTGTGGGTCAGAATGATGGCCTGGTATTGGTGGTTTTATGTGGTTCATCTAAATATCTTTAGGGCATTATGTTTTCTATGTTTTAGTAACATTTTCCAGTTGTACAAGTATTCTACTTGTTCTAAAATTTTTGAGATAATATAAACATATGTAAAATAGGAATTATAAATGTGTAATACCATGAAAGCATCTCTTACCATTTTGGTGTATTTGTTTCTTTTTTTCCATTTTTTTAAAATATATTTTCCCCCAGAAAGTTGCAGAAGCTTCTTGGTAGAATTGTTATACGGAATAAATGAATTCTTATATGTAAATTGACCAGTAAGTATATTAGTTATTATTAGTAGAGTATAAATAGTTTTTATTCTGCTACTGCCTATACTGTTAAATATTTTTCAGAAATGAGATTTTTGGCTGGGTGCAGTGGCTTACACCTTGTAATCCCAGCACTTTGGGAGGCCGAGGCAGGAGATCACTTGAGTCCAGGAGTTTGAGAACAGCCTGCAGCATAGTGAGACCCCCCCCCAACTCAGTAAAAAAATTTTAAATAAATCAGCTGGGCACAGTGGTGTGCATCCATAGTCCCAGCTACTTGAGAGGCTGAGGCGAGAGTATCTATCTCTTAAGCCCAGGAGTTCAAAGTTACAGTTAGCTATGGTTGTGCCACTGCACTCCAGGCTGGGTGACAAAGTGAGACCCTGTCTCTAAAGAAACAAAAATAAATAAATGTGATTTTCAAGACTATTTAATATTCTGTCATATAAATACACAATAACTTGACAAACTATTCTCTTATTGGATATTTTAGGTTATTTTGTTCCTTTCTCATATAAATAGTATTCTGATGAACTTGCATCTTTGTCTATAGCTCTATTTTCTTAAATATAAGGAATTTCATATAAGTGAGATAACAAAGCCAGTTAATATTTCAAGTATTCTTGATATGCAGACAAAGTATTCCCTAGAAATGTTTCCTAGTTTCTTCCTCCAGCAGTGGGTGAGATCTCCTGCTTACGACAGGCATCCAGGGTGTTTAGTCTTGATAATTTGACAGTTACAAATAGCATATTTTGGTTTTAATTTCAGCATTTTTAGATGGTTATTAATTATATATTTATTTTTTGATTTATTAATATCCTCTGTATTTTTATTGGAGTTTCCTTTTTTCTTATTGTAAGTACTTTTATTTAGTTCAATTTAGTAAAACTTTTACTTGTCATTTGTAAAAAAATAATAATAATAAACCTTGTAAGAAAAAACCTAAATTTGTATATGTATATGGAATAGTTAATCTGGGCCAGGTGTGGTGGCTCACACCTGTAATCCCAGCACTTTGGGAGGCCAAGGCAGACGGATCACGAGGTCAGGAGTTGCAAGACCAGCCTGAACAACACGGTGAAACCTCATCTCTACTAAAAATTCAAAAATTAGCCAGGTGTAGTAGCATACACCTGTAATCTCAGCTACTTGTGAGGTGGTAGCAGGAGAATCACAAACCCAGGAGACGGAGGTTGCAGTGGGCTGAAATCTCAGCAGCCTGGGCAATAAAGACGCTGGCCCTCCCCCACCCCCCTAAAAAAATTAGACTGTATGCTGGCCAAAATATTAATAATAGTGTTTTTAGATGGTAGTGGAATTTTTTATGGTTTTAGTTTTCTTTATACTACGTATCTCTATTTTCTAATTATTCTATAAATCGTTTTTTGGGTTTTTTTTGAGATAGGGTTTCACTCTGCTGCCCAGGAGAACAGTGGCATTATCATGGCCCACTGCACCCTTGAACTCTTGGGTTCAAGCAGTTTTCCTGCCTTTGTCTCCCAAAGTGTTAGGATTACAGGTGTGAGTTACCATACCTGACCTAATGGATTTTTCTTATACAACAAAGAAATTCCAGTTCTTGTGACTGATGACTGAGGGACTGTTTATCCTCATTCCCTGTTAACCTGCTCTGGCGTCTCCTGCAGAGGTAGAGCTAAGTCCTCCCACTGCTTGGCCCTGTGAGGGCCCCTGGTGCCTTCCCCACATGCTGGCTCCTGCCTGGGCCTAGACCACATAGCTCAGCACTCACCTTCAGTGTGGGAATGGGAGGAGAGGCAGGACAGTGTCCTGATGTTTTCTTTTTCCCTTGCACACTACCAGCCTGCTATGGGATGGATGAAGAAGAGAATCACTATGTCTCACAGCTCAGGGAAGTCTATAGCAGCTGCGACACTACGGGGACGGGCTTTCTGGACCGTGAGGAACTGACCCAGCTCTGCCTTAAGCTTCACCTAGAGCAGCAGCTGCCTGTTCTCCTGCAGACACTTCTCGGAAACAATCACTTCGCCAGGGTGAGTGTTGGACTTGTGGTGAAGAAAAGCACAGGGGTCTATAACTGGCTCTCAAGGTCTTTTGATAAATATCAGCTGAGTAAGGATACAAGCGTCAAAAGAAAGTTATTGGAAAATGGAACAGTGTCCTAGTTTTTCCCTCTATGGAAATTCTACATTGTAGAAAGTGGTTTCTTAAGATTACTTATTTTTAATGTAACTTCCAGAGGTTTTGTTTTTCCAGAAAGATATTTTAGCGGTTTGGCACAGGGGCAGGATGGGGAGGGAGTTTGGTATAGGCCAGTGGTATGTGGTTCACAAAAACCGCAGGGGCTGGACCTGTGAGCAGCTCACACTGGTAATCAGAGAAAGCATCACAGTTCCTTGAAGGCGGATTGTCTGATACAGTTTCACAGTTTGAAATCCATCTAGGAGCTGGACAAAACAATTGCAAGCTACAGTTGCAAGAACGAAGGATAGCCATGTCCAGAGGTATCCCATAATTTCATCTAGGCCAGATGGAAAATGTGAAATTGGAGGGTTCTTTTCAATCAGAAGGTTAAGATCATCTAGAATGGGAATCTAGGTCCTAGACTACAACCTGCTTTCATGGTCAAAACACTAAAAAGCACCACCCATTTCTACTTCTTTTTGAGTTCTGGGGTACATGTAGAGATCGTGCAGGATTGTTACATGGGTATACACAGGCCATGGTGGTTTGCTGCATCCATCCCCTTGTCATCTACATTAGGTATTTCTCCTAGTGTTAACCCTCCCCAATCCCCCCACACCCTACTATCTCTCCACTAGCCCCCCACCCCCCAACATGCCCCCGTGTGTGATGTTCTCCTCCCTGTGTCCATATTTTCTCATTGTTTAACACCCACTTATGAGTGAGAACATGCGGTGTTTGATTTTCTGTTCTTGTGTTAGTTTGTTGAGAATGGTGGTTTCCAGCTTCATCATGTCCCTGGAAAGGACATGAACTCATCCTTTTTTATGGCCGCATAGTATTCCATTGTGTATATGTACCACATTTTCTTTATCCAGTCTATCATTGGGCATTTGGGTTGGTTCCAAGTCTTTGCTATTGTAAACATGCTGCAATGAACATATGTGTTCATGTGTCTTTATAGTAGAACAATTTATAATCTTTTGGGTATATACCCAGTAATGGGATTGCTGGATCAAGTGGTATTTCTATTTCTAGATCCTTGAGGAATTGCCACGCTGTCTTCCACAATAGTCGAACTAATTTACCCTCCCACCAATAGTGTAAAAGTCTTCCTATTTCTCCACATCTCTCCAGTATCTTTTGTCTCCAGATTTTTTGATGATCGCCATTCTAACTGGTGTGAGATGGTATCTCACTGTGGTTTTGATTTGCATTTCTCTAATGACCAGTGGTGAGCTTTTTTTTCACGTTTGTTGGCTGCATAAATTCTTTTGAAAAGTGTCTGTTCATATCGTTTGCCCAGTTTTTTATGGGGTTGTTTGTTTTTTTCTTGTAAATTTGTTTAAGTTCTTTTTAGATTCTGGATATTAGCCTTTTGTCAGATGAGTAGGTTGCAAAAATGTTTTTCCCATCCTGTGTTCCTACTTCTTAAATGTGCCGGGATATTAGTGCTAAAACAGTGCCTTGTCTTACTGGTCATCTTAACTTTGAAGGAAGAACTTCTTTTTCACAAGACTTAGTGTTTTCTTTTTATTTGTTTTTTGAGACAGGGTGTCACTTTGTCATCAGGCTGGAGTGTAGTGGAGTGATCTTGGCCCACTGCAACCTCCACCTCCCAGGCTCAAGCAATCCTCCTGCCTCAGCCCCCACAAATAGTTGGGCTTACAGACCTGCGCCACCACACCCGGCTAATTTTTGTATTTTTTGTAGAGACGGGGTTTTGCCATGTTACCCAAGCTGTTCTCGAAGTCCTAAGCTCAAGCAATCCATTTGCCTTGGCCTCCCAAAGTGCTGTGATTACAAGTGTGAGCCATTGTACCCCCCAGTATTTTTATTTTGAATGGGGGGAGAAAAACCCAGCCGGTAAATTTTCCTGAATTGGCCTTTGGGCCAAAACAAATTAAGAGAAGAACACTCACTACTGGCCTAGCAGAGAGTCCGGGTGACTCAGACCTCTTGTTAGTTCTAAAGAAGCCTCGCCTGCCCCAGCAGCAGAGCACTGTGCCTCCCTCGTAAGGAACTCTTCTCAGGCAAACGCATGCCCTTTCTCTGACTTTGTTTTCTATTCCTGCTTTTTAAAATGAGCTTAAGAAGGCAAATGTGTTATTGATAGATAATGATCTAGCCTCTTTTGATATCACCCAGAATTGTGTTTGGGACCTAGATGAGCAAAAGTCACATTTGTGAAAAATCAACGCTCTGGTTATTTAAGTAATACAGACAGATGGTCCAGTTTTCGAGACCAGCCTTGCCAGCATAGTGAAATCCCATCTCTACTAAAAATACTATATATACACATATATATATTTTAAATTTGAGTCTGTATCTTGCTGAATTGATATTTTTGAAAAATTGAGAATTTAAAAATTAAACTTTGGAAAATTCCAAAACAAAAGAGTAACTTTTAGGTACACGATCAGATTGCAGGCTCTGGTGATTGACAAGCCATGTCATTCCCAAGCCTTTCTTCACTTTATACTTTGTATTTACAGGAATGATACAAGACAGAAACATTCAGTTATGACAGCATAGCCATGATTAGTATTAGAACATTAACAAGGAGAAAAAATCTGCTTGGGTTACATGAGCTTTCTGACTTGAAACCTGTCACACGCATCCTGAAAAGCGGCCCATCTGAGACAGAATTTCCTTCCAGGAGGCCTGAGGCTTCTCATATGTGTGTGGGGAGGGTGTGAGAAGAAAGATGGGTACCACAAGCAGTTGCAGGAGCCAGGCCCTTTCTGACTCAACTCCCCCTGGAACAGCCATGAATGTCTCGCCATCATCCTTCTGTCTGTCCCAGCTCCATTCTCTCCTATAGCCATGATTTTCTGTTCCCAGAAAGCAAGTCAGATGTTAGATAAACTAAGAAGTAACTTTGTTTACACGAGTGCTCTTGACTCGACTCTGATGTTATCCTTTCTCTTCTCTCTGTAACATTTCGAGAGCACCCTGCCGCCCCGCTGCAGGTGCCCAGTGTTTACCTCTCTCTCACTTGATCCTGTCTCCTCCGAGATGGTTGGTCATGGGGGACGATTTTTCTGTTCTGGCTCTGCTTGCTTCCCTGCTTCGTCCCACAGATAGGGCAGAGCTCCCACAGCCCCTGTAGGTGGAACATCATACAGAGATTCAGGGGAAGCAGGTGTCAAGCCAGAAATATCCATATAGGTGTCCCTGTTTTTCTACAACAAACCAAAGGGTACAGATTTCAGTGAGTCTTAAAGAAAACCAAGATAAACCCTTTATCCAGGAGAATGAATTGGCTTTTTGATTCAAATACTACATATCCAGGCCAGGCGTGGTGGCCTAGGACTTTGAGAGATGGAGGTAGGGAGATCACCTGAGGTCAGGAGTTCGAGACCAGCCTGGTCAACATAGTGAAATCCTGTGTCTACTAAAAATACAAAACTGAACCAGTCATGGTGGCAGGTGCCTATTACTGCTACTCAGGAGACTTACTCAGGAGACTGAGGTGGGAGGACTGCTTGAATGCAGGAGACGGAGGTTGCAGTGAGCTGAGATTCACACTACTGCACTCCAGCCTGGGCAACAGAATGAGACTCCATCTCAGAAAAACCCATAAAAGCGGTTCTTGAGGTCAGGATTTCGAAACCAGCCTGACCAACATGGTGAAACCTCGTCTCTACTAAAAATACATAAATTAGCCAGATGTAGTTCCATGCACCTGTAATCCCAGCTACTTGGGAGGCTGAGGCAGGAAAATTGCTTGAACCCAGTAGGCAGAGGTTTTGGTGAGCCAAGAGTGTGCCATTGCACTCTAGCCTGGGCGACAGAGTGAGACTCCATCTCAAAAAAAAAAACAAAAACAAAAAAACACAACAAAACAAAAAACCCAGAAAAAACAAATACTACATATCTAGTCCTTGTAGTAACTAACATATGTGATATTATATAAATGTTAGTTATTGATACGGAAATCTCATTATAAAAATGAAACAGTCCAGGTGTGGTGGCTCACACGCGTAATCCCAGCACTTTTGGAGGCCAACATGAGAGGATTGCTTAAGCCTAGTTCAAGATCAGCCTAGGCAACAGAGTGAGACCTTGTCTCTACAAAAAAACTTTAAAGGTAGCTGTGTGTGGAGGCACATACCTGTAATTCCAGCTACTTGTGAGGCTGAGGTGGGAGGATTGCTTGAGCCCAGGAGTTTGAGGCTGTAGTGAACTGTGATTGTGACACTGTACTCCAGCCTGAGCAACAGGGTGAGACCCTGTCTCTAGTATATGTACACAAAAAAACACATATACATGTGTGTGTGTGTTATATATATATTATATCGTCATATATAAATATTCAGAAGAAAATGGATGGTCACATCTGTGTTGAGCAGGTACAGACTCTTTTCTTCCATTTACATTGTATTGGCTATTAGAAGTAATCTAGAGCTGATTTAAAATATACAGGAGGATGTGTGTAGGTTATATGCTAATACTACATTTTATACAAGGGACTTGAGCATCTGTGGATTGTGGTACCTGCCAAGGGTCCTGGAACCAATCCCCCAGGCATACTGTGGGACAATTGTAATTTGAAGTTGAAAGTACCTCTAGATCACACACACCAGCCCCTTTACTTTGTGATCATGCAGAGTTGGGGTGGTGTATCCTATTGGTGAAATACCTGACTATGTGGGGTTGCCACTCACCTTTTGTGAGCTTTAGAGAAGGACACAGGAAAACTGACAAGCATGGTCAAGATGGTATCAGACTAAAATGGCACCAAACTGGGCCACCAGGTCCCACTGCTCTTTGATGGATGGCAGAAATTATTATCAGCTGGTAATTATTATCAACGACACAAAAGGATCTGTGATTAAAACAAGTAAAATTCTAATTTTGTGATTCATCTAGTATTTGACAACTATCTTTTGGAAACTTATTATGTGCTAGACAATACCAGATGCTAGGGATGCAAAGAGGAAAGACTCAGTATCTATCTTTATGTGAAAAGACACACATTCAAGGTATGCATTCTAACATTGATCCAGACAGGAAAAGTTTGGAAACAGCTTTTTCCAATATGGAATTGGTTAAATAATCCTGGTAGCTCCATTTGTTGAAATCTTTTGCAGCCCTAAAAAAAAAGGAAGAAGTTCAGATGCTCTAATAGTGGCAAGTGTGCTAACCCAGGCCGAGCTTTCAAGGAGGACCACTAGAAAAACTGAACAAAATAATAAAATAAATATTTTGAAAACAGTAAAGAACAAATAAATCAGCGAGAAATTACCAGTCAAAAAAATCTGTGATAGGCTGGGTGTGGTGGCTCAGGTCTGAATTCCAGTACTTTGGGAGGCTGAGGCAGGAGAATCGCCGGAGTTCAGGAGTTCAAGACCAGTCTTGGCAACATAGCAAGACTTTGTCTCTACCGAAAATAAAAAACAATTAGCTGAAGGTGGTGGTGCACACCTGTAGACCCAGCTACTCAGGAGGCCAAGGTGGAGGATCACTTGACCCTGGGAGACTGAGGCTGTAGTGAGCTATGATCATGCCATTGCTCTCTAGCCTGGGTGATAAAGTGAATCTTGTGTCAAAAACAAAAAACAAAAGTGTAGTAAATTAAGTACATAGAGAGGTAAGCTTAGCACACAGAAGTCCATTTTCCCTGAGATGTGATTTTAAGTAAACAACTATGAAATTGAGGACTTGGGGGCCTCAAAAGGCGACAGAAACATATGTCAAAACCCAGACTCAAGGTAGGTAGAAACAGACCCACAAAGATGTGAGATATTAGAATTGTTAAAAATATAAAATAACTGCAGTAACTCTAAAAGGATCATTTATAAGTTATAAATGATTTCTCTGGTTAAAAAAAATAAATGTAAAATAAAAACATGTTAGACAAAAAATTTGGGACTGGCATATTCAAGAAAAACAAAGTTCTAAAGGACGTATTTTAAATAGCTGGAAAATTATTCCAGATGGAAAGTCAGAAATGCAAGAAGAAATGAAAAACAGAATAAATATTTGGATAATTCTAAGTGAAGATTATATAAAACCAAAAATAGTATTTTGTGAAGGTTTAAAACATATAGAAATGAAATACCTGATAACAAAGGCATTGAAGTCAGGAGTGTGGTAACTGGAGCTAATGCATTTCACGGGCTTTGTTTTATTATAGAAGAAGGTAAAAGTTTTGATTAATAGTCAACTTTGGTAAACTAAGAATGGATGTTGTAATTTTAGGGTAATTGATAAGAAAAATAGAAATAGACTCTATAACTTTTTTTTTTTTTGAGACAGAGTCTTGCTCTGTCACCCAGGCTGGAGTGCAATGGTGCTATCTCGGCTCACTGCAACCTCTGCCTCCAGGGTTCAGGTGATCTTCTGCCTCAGCCTCCCAAGTAGCTGAGATTACAGGCATGCGCTGGTGCGCCCAGCTAATTTTTGTATTTTTAGTAGCAATGGGGTTTCACCATATTAACCAAGCTGGTCTTGAACTCCTGACCTCAAGTGATCCACCTACCTCGGCCTTCCAAAGTGCTAGGATTACAGGCATGAGCCACTGTGCCCAGCCATGACATCTGAATTAATAAGAGAAAAGTGAAATCCTAAAATAGTGAATCCAAAGGCGGCAGAGGGTGGGAGAGAGAAAAACAAGCAAGTCAAAAATGGTCAATTTAAATCCTGTAAATCAGTAATCACATAAATGTAATTAGACTACATATTAAGTTAAAGGATAAAATTTGTCATATTGGAAAAAATACAACTGTTACTGTTCATAAGAGACACATCTAAAACATACGGATATAAACAGTTGTAATTAAAAGTTTAATAAAAAGATAATATCGTGTAAATCCTGACCAAAAGAAAGCTGGAGTAATTTCTTGATATAAGAGAAACTGGACTTTAAGGTGAAAAGCTTTACTGAATTCAAGAGTGTGAGCATTTTTGCCGGGCGTGGTGGCTCACACCTCTCATCTCAGCACTTTGGAAGGTTGAGGCGGGCGGGTCACCTGAGGTCGAGAGTTCAAGACCAGCCTGACCAACATGGAGAAACCCTGTCTCTGCTAAAAATACAAAATTAGCCAAGCCTGGTGGCACATGCCTATAATCCCAGCTACTTGGGAGGCAGGAGAATCACTTGAACCTGGGAGGTAGAGGGTGCGGTGAGCCAAGATCGTGCCATTGCACTCCAGCCTGGGCAACAAGAGCGAAACTCTGTCTCAAAAAAAAAAAAAAAATAGAGTGTGAGCATTTTATAATAATGAAACGTTCAGTTCACCAAGGGATATAAATGTGCATGTTCTATGGCCCAGCAATCCCCTCCTCAGGCAGGTATTACATCAGAACTTCTGAGGACGCAGAGACGCCAAGTGAAACTAAGCTTCAGGCATGCATGCAAATGAGGTCTAGAAAAGCGAGGAAGATGTCACCATGAAAGTCGGGAGGTGTGGGGAAGGGTCGTGGTGGAGGGGCCTTCTGCAGTGCTGGTGGCGCTGGGGCCACCGTGGGCTTGTGTATAATGTTTCACGGCTGTCCGATCCCTCTTTCCTGTGCTTTGTTTTCTCATTATGTTATTTGATTTATAAAATTGTTTAGTGTATTTGGAGGTGGGATTATCATCCACTTTTTCTTTCCTTGTCATGCTCTTCTATTTTTAAAAATTTTAAGTAAATACTTGGCAACATGGATGTTCTCATTTTAAAAGGCAATAATAATACGTTTCTATCTGAAAGAAAATCCAAAAGATTCGCTCATGAAATGTGTGATCTGTTGAAAGTGACATTGTCCTCTCTCACCTTCAATTCACCCAGGTTAACTTTGAGGAATTTAAGGAAGGTTTTGTGGCTGTGTTGTCATCAAATGCTGGTGTTCGCCCCTCAGATAAAGACAGTAGTTCTTTGGAATCAGGTAAGAGGATTTCCTCCTGTTGATTGTAGTTTCTTTTCGTTGTTTGTTTACTTTTGGAGTGTAAAGAATCCAGCAGTTCTGAAAACTCTACCGTACGTCTGTCACCCCTAAGCTATATGGACTTGGATAAAACACTTGGTGTTTTTTCTTCCTTCGTTTATTTGTGAAGTGGTGTCATGTAATAACGCATGCTCTGCCTGCCATGCATGATGACACTGCACTGTGCTAATGTGACTGATCAAAATTCTGTTAAAGGGACAGGGCAGCTGCAACACAGGCTGTGTCCCTAAGTGGAAGTGGCATCCTTGGGGAAAGCCACCTGGCCTTGGTTCCAGCTTCAAGTGCCAGGATGGTAACAGGTGGGCGAGGTTGGAGGGAAGGCTACCCAGATGTGGAGTGGTGAGGTGGTGGCAGCCTGCTTCTTGGTTGCAGATGGCGCTGTGTCAGGAGGGTGTGAAATGGGAGTGGCTCTTTCCCTCTTGCAGGCGTGTCGTGTTTGTGGTATTGATTATCATGTCATAGAGGGAGCACTCCCTCGTGTCTCACAGCAGGGTGTCCTGGTCAGGAGGGGTGCAGTAGCTAAGTTATGGAGCTGGGGGCAGAGGTTGGTAAAGCACAAGGGACCAGGCTCACACAACAGTCTTCTGAGTGAGCACATGGCATTGAACTTGGTGTACATTTACAGAGAGTCCATTTAACCCTCATAGAAATCCTGTGGCATTACTCACAATACCTGTTATTCAAATGAGGAAACTGAGGCCCCAGGTGAAGATTCATTTGCCATTCCACAGTTAATAAGCAGTGGCCAGGATTTGAGTCCTGGTTTTCCAGCTTGAAGACCGGGGCCCTTGTGAGGGCACTGTTGCTGGACCCTGCTCTTTCCACTGTGTGCTGGTGGTAGCCCCTTCCCGCTTCCTCTTGCTGGTTGCAGAGCTGGTAAGGAGCCTTGGGGTGGGAAGAGAAGCACTGGGTTCATAGTCAGCCCCCTCACCGGCCATATGTATGACCTGGGTGAAGTGTGAGTTGCTCCAATTCACTCTTTCCTTCTCTAAGATGTGAAAGGGCCCCCTACTCCTTACTATCCCTGAGGCACAGGACCTTGGAGGATGATCAGAGATACCAAAGCACCTTGAAGAGGTGACAACCTGGTCCCCTGATCTTGTGTTTTCCCATCTGTGCTGGAACACGGAAGGTGGCTGCATCTAAGCTTAACTGTCTCAACCTGTGGGACGTGTTGACAATGCTTCCAAAGAAACACCAAGCTCTTTTTTAGAACTTGTGCTTTGTTTCACCTGTTTCAATTTTGTTTTGCTTTTTCTTTCTTTTCCAATTAGAATTTAAAAGCTTTCCTCAACTAAATGGTCCTATTCTTTATTAATAGTTTGGTATTAGTTCATTCTCACATTGCTATAAGGGACTACCTGAGACTGGGTAATTTATGAAAAAAAGAGGTTTAATTGACCCACAGTTATACAGGCTGTACAGAAAGCATGGCTGGAGAGGCCTCAGGAACAATCATGGTGGAAGGCAAAGGGGAAGCAGGCATGTCTTCATGTAGCAGAGCAGGAGGAAGAGAGTGAAGAGAGAGGTGCTCTCAACTTTAAACAACCAGATCTCGTGAGAACTCACATCTACCCCATGATCAAATCACCGGCCACCAAGCCCTTCCTCCAACATTGGGAATTACAATTAAACCTGAGATTTGGGTGGGGACACACAGCCAAACCATATCATTTCACCCTGACTCCTCCCAAATCTCATGCATATCCTTATTACATTTCAAAATAGAATCATGCCTTCTCAAAACTCTCCCAGTGTTAACTCATTCTAGCATTAACTCAAAAGTCCAAGTCCAAAGTCTCATCTGAGACAAGGCAAGTTCCTTCTGCCTATGAGCCTGTAGAATAAAAAATGCAATAGGCAGTTCCAAGATACAATGGGGATACAGGCATTGGGTAAATGCTCCTCTTCCAAAATGGAGAAATTGGCCAAAACGAAGGGGCTACAGGCCTCATGCAAGTCCAAAACCCAGCAGGTCAGTCGCTACGTCTTAAAGGTCTAAAATAATCTCCTTTGACATCATGTCTCACATCCAGGCCACACTGATGCAAGGGGTGGGTTCCCAACCTGTGTCTCTGCAGTGTACAGGCCCTGTGGTTGCTTTCATGGGCTGGTGTTGAGTGCCTGTGGCTTTTCCAGTTACACAGTGCAAGCTGTCAGTGGATCTACCATTCTAGAGTCTGGAGGATGGTGACCCTTTTCTCACAGCTCCACTAGGCAGTGCCCAGTGGGGACTCTTTGTGAGCTTCAACCCCACATTTTCCCTCTGCACTGCCCTGATAGAGGTTCTCCATGAGTGCTCCACCCATGCAACAGACTTCTACCTGGACATCAGGTATCTTCATACATCCTCTGAAATCTATGTGGTAGCTCCCAAGCCTCAACTCTTGCCCTTATCCACCTGCAGGCTTAACGCCACATGGAAACAACCAAAGCCTATGGCTTGCACCCTCTGGAATAGCAGCCTGAGATGTTTTGGGCCCCTTTTATCCATGGCTGGAGCTGTAACACCTGGGAGATAAGGAGCAGTGTCCCAAGGTGGGACCCTATGCCCAGCCCATGAAACCATTCTTCCCTCCTCAGCCTCAGAGCTTGTGATGGGAGGGGCTGAATGCCGGCCAGGCATTTCTCCCATTGTCTTAGATATTAACATTTGGCTCCTCTTTACTTTTACAAATTTCTTCAGCTGGTTTGAGTTCCTTCCTCCCCTGAAAATGGATTTTTTTTCTACCACATGGCCAGGCTGTAAATTTTCTAAACTCACACTTTGCTTCCCTTTTAAATACAAGTTCCAGTTTCAGATCGTCTCTTTGCTCATAAATATAAGCATATAATGTTAGAAGCAGCCAGGGCATATCTTGAATGCCTTGCTGCTGAGAAATTTCTTCCACTAGCTCCTCTAAATCATTTCTCTCAAGTTCAAAATTTCACATATCTCTAGGGCAAGGGCAAAGTGCCACCAGTCTTTTTGCTAGAGCATAGCAGGAGTGACCTCTTTCCAGTTCCCAGAATGTTCCTCATCTTCACCTGGGACCACTGCAGCCTGGACTTCATTGTCCATATCACCGTCAGCATTTGGTCACATCAGTTTAACAAGTCTCTAGAAGGTTACAAACTTTCCCACATCTGTCTTCTTCAGAGCCCTCCCAACTGTCCCAACCTCTGCCAGTTATCCAATTCCAAAGCTGCTTCCACATTTTCCTGTGTCTTTATAGCAGTGCCCCACTCCTGGTGCCAATTTTCTGTATCAGCCTGTTCTTGCAGTGCTCTAAGGAACTACCTGAGACTGGGTAATTTACTTTTAAAAAAGAAGTTTAATTGACTCACAGTTCCTCAGGCTGCGGATGCCTCAGGAAACTCAAAATCATGGCAGAAGACGAAGGGCCAGCAGGCACGTCTCACATGACTGGAGGAGGAAGAGAGCAGGGGACGTGCACACGCTTTCAGACAACCAGATCTTGTGAGAACTCACTGTCCTGAGAACAGCAATTGAGAAATCCACCCCCATGATCCCATCACCTCCCACCAGGCCCCTCTCCCAACACTGAAGATTACAGTTTGACATGAGATTTGGGTGGGGACACAAACTGTATTAACTTCCCATAAGCTCTGACCCTTCTGGTGAGTGTGCGGGGCCACTCCTTGATGGTGCAGGCTGTCTTGGAGTGATTGTTAATAAGGCCCATGATGACCCTGTCCCAGTGAGATGAGAGATTATCTGGTCACCTTGCATTATTGTCCGCTGTGGAATGTCAGCTTACATTTAGTATGTTCACTCAGGACACTGAGAGTCAGGTGATCAGCAGCTATATGTTCTCGGATTATTGGAGGTTTTATTGTTCCTTTGCATGGATAGCGAGGTTTTGTGTTAATCTTTAATTACATAAAAGCAAAATATGCTTGAAAAAGTGTAAATAGCCTGTAGAGTTTAGGGGCAAGTCCTCCTGTCTCCACACTCGCTTTCTCAGTCTCCCTTTCAAGGTCATAGGATTGTCATTGTTCACTGTTGCTTGTGTCTTTCCAGATTCTTCTATGTGCAGAGCAGTGCCTGTCTGGGAGGCATGCTCAGTGCTGAGTGTGCACCTTCTCAGAGGGCATCTGCTGCCTGCATGGGCCAGGAACTGCTATAAAGGACCGCCACCAAATTTCCTGTTTTCTTTCCAGCTGCCTCCTGTGCCATCCCACCAAAGTATGTGAGTGGCTCTAAGGGGTACGGCCGTCGAAGCCGGCCCGAGCTGTGTGATGCTGCCACAGAAGCCAGACACGTGCCCGAGAAGCAAACCCAGGCCAGCCTGAAAAGTCAGCTCCGGCGCTCAGCGTCTCTGGAGAGTGTGGAGGTGGGTCAGGCCCCTCTCCCACCCCAGCTGCCCAGTGTTGGGAATGACAAATGCTTCCCTTCATCCCTGTTCGTAGCACACGATCATGAGATATGGGGAGGGCAGCAGCACTCCCAGGCACCCTGAATCACCAGAAGCTTGGTCACTTTGGGGAATGCCATTTCATTTAAATTGGGTCTGGTTGTCTTTAGGACAGTCCGGGCCACAGGATTCTCTCTGTCTGAATTGGTGCAATAGAGAATTTGTGCATAAATCCTTTGTTTCTCTTTCTCCCTGACACCACCACCAGCAATGTTTATGGCTTCATAGGAGTGAAGGGTCAATGTGCTAAGAGTAGAAAAGGGAAGATGCCTTTTTGAAACAGCCTCGAGGTCAGGAGCATGGGTGTGTCAAACCCCAGTCCCATCTGTACCTGTCTTAAACACTTAGATTACACTTAGAACTGACCTGTATGAGCCGCATCCTGGGGCCTTGGGAGTTACCACCTATCCCCCGGGTTCCCTGGGTCATTTGCTGCAAGTGCCTGGGATACAAGGGTCACCAGGAAGAGGGGGTTGGGCCCAGGAAATGGCTGCCAGAGTCTCGTGGGGCTTCATGTTAAGAAATATGTCCATGGGGCAGGTCCACAGCTTGTGAGTTAATCATGGACTAGGTCAAACCATTTTCAAGGACTCCAGAAGGTTCCTGGTTGCCGTTCTCTGTGCTGCCAGCTTCTGCCAGGTGGGACTCGATCAGGAGCACATCTTTCTTAGACAGCTCGGGGGCCCCAGGTGGACTTGTTTACCATTTGTTTTCTACGTTTGTGGAGGCAAAGAAGAAAAACAACCAAAATATATTTAAATCTTAGAGTCTCTTTTCTCAGGGGCATGTGACACCTAGGTAATGCCTATAAATCCAGAACATTCCTTTTTTGTTCTTTTTTGTTGTTGTTGTTGTTTTGAGACAGAGTCTCGCTCTGTTAGGCAGGCTGGTCTCAATCTCCTGACCTCACAATCCGCCTGCCTCATCATCCCAAAGTGCTGGGATTACAGGTGTGAGCCACTGCACCCTATACCTTTTGTGTTCTTTTTTAAAAAATTTGGACCTCAGGGATGGAGTGATAATGAATCTACTCCTTGTGGTGCATCTTTGCTGGTACCATTCTGCTGCTTAAATCATCTTTGATTCACAAAACCTGAACACGGGGAAAGCTGTCTTTAGGGTTGTCAGTGGAGTTGAACGCATTAGAAAATGGGGTTGAGTATTTATCACCAGCTCGCAGATTCTCCCCCATCAGAGCCAATGCCAGCTTTGAAGTATATGGAATCTTGGTCACAGGCATCCATTCCACAGTCAGTTGTGGGGATATACAACACCTGGACAAAAGCAGACTTTTGATTCCGGTTGGCTGATGTAGTCACTGCAGCACGAGGTTTTTACTAAGTCACGTGTTTCTTGATGGCCCCTGCTCCTGTCTTGGGTGCAGGTTTGCAAAGGCTGCTGGGATGTGAGGTGATTACCAGGTGCTGTGCTATCCCAGAGCCTTTGAAGGGACACAGAAACCTGCTCTCACCTTGCAACCGTTTGCTAAACTAATGTGGATGACGAGGGAGGGGTGCAGAGAGGCGGTCGTGGTGCAAGTCCTGTATGGAGAGTGTGTCCTGAGACAGTGATTCGCTGCAGGGCTGTCTTCTCTCAAGTGCTGGCTCTGAAGCTATCACCATGTGGAGGGGGACGAGCTTCTCTGCTGCTAGGACAAGTGTTTTATTGTATTTTAAGTGTCAACTGCTGATAACTGGGTTTATGTTGAGAAGCCCCAAGCATGCAGAACCAAGGTGTGTCCCCTCTCTCCCTGGCGCTGCTGCTTGGCGGGGCCCACCCCACACAGGACTCACCTAGGGCTTCCAGCTGGCATGCAGGGTGGCCCCAAGGCAGGGGTGGGCTTTGCCTCTGAGGGGTTGATTCCATCCTCAGCCGTCCCCCACTTCACCAAACATCCTGCTCTGTTTTTTCCCAGTGCTCTGCCCCCAGCAGCATCTGCTGGAACTCACAGCCTTCTCTCTTCATCTTTCTGCAGAGTCTCAAGTCAGATGAAGAAGCCGAGAGCGCTAAAGAAGCTCAGAATGAATTATTTGAAGCACAAGGTAAAGCCGCAGGCTCGCGTTCGGTGCTCTCTGCCTTTGCCCAGAGCTTTGAAAGCTGAAGAGCCAGGTCACTGGGCATTGCACAGCCACAAGTGTAATTTCCTGGGCAATACGCGGGGTGGGTGGTGTCCCGCTGGATTCCTCCTTCTCCAGAAGTGATCAGAATGTCATCATCATAGCAGTGAGGCTGTCACTCGGTCTTCATCCTCCCAAGGTAAGACCCCAGGGCAGAGGCCTGTGGCTGAGGGAGCATGTAGTTCATCACACTTCATGATCTGCAAGTATCGATGTGATCCCAGCTGGCAGGTGTGCCCTATAGTTTCAGGCAGGAGGACCTTGTTTGGCCCCGTGACCTCAAGCTGCCCTTGCACCTCCTTCCTGGCATGCTGGGCTGGATGCAGCCTCTCCCCTGCTGTGCAGGGGCAGCCTCAGCACCCACCAGGGTCTCATCTGTTCTGCAGATGGAGTGTAAGATCTGGTCCTAGAGCTCAGAGCCTTGGCAAGCAGCTGGTACACATAAGCACATCACAGCACGCAGTCTCACAGCATTGTACAGCGCCCAAGGAGGGCTGACCGTCCGTGCCGTTGTGGTGCCCTCTGCAAGATCTTGGTCCTGTGAAGCTACATACAGGGGTATGAATGAGACGTCAGCTCCCTCACCACCTTTCTGGAGTGACATGCATTACATGTATCCTAGCGTCAGAAAGCTAGGCAGAAAACTTCCCAGGGGATTCCCCTGGGGAGAGGAACAAAGGCTTTGGGGGAGAAGGACTTCTTTTTCATTTTAATTATCTTGTCTTTGCCTGTAATACTTCCTCTACATTAAAATGAAAGCAGAAACATTAATTATGAATCCTAGAGTGTTTTGGGTAGAAAAGACCAATACGTATGCAAATAATGCAAAACAGAAGACTCCGTAAAAGTAACTTCTGACTTACATGCAGAAGTTGATGTATGTAAGAGTGATGCCTGCAAGAGTGAAGAAAGGAGCCCCACAGGGAGGTGGGCATGAGAGGATCAGCGTGGTAGCCAGACGCCGGGCTCTGAGGAACTACCAGGTGTGATGCCAGGGGCCTGGCTAACCCTTGCAGCAGGCTTGGCATAATCCAAGCATCCCTCAAAGCAGCTTGGGGCTCAGAGGCGAGGTCTTGCTGAGCTGGGAACAAGAGCTGAGGTTCACACCAAGCCCTTATGAACACAGCACAAGTTTTTACATTGCTGTTGCAGAGCTTCTCTGAGGAGCAGGGCTGCGGTGCTCAAAAAAGAATTGGAGAAGGTGAGAGACTTAGGATAGACTCCATCACAGACGGGGCCTCTGTTGGGACACTTGAAGCCTGGGTCTGAAATCACATGAAGCGTCACTGACGCGTCTGGGTGGAGGAGCTCAGCTGAGGACAGTGTCAGAGGAGTTGCAGGGGCCTTGGCTTAACCGGGCTTCCTTAGAGCATGGGAGCTTGGGGTAGTCAGCTCTCACCTGGTGGCTCGGGCCCTGAGGACACATGGTCCCAAAAACAGGGCTGAGATTTCCTCATTGAGTTCAGGTCAGCCTGAAAGTCACAAACCATCCCTTCTACTACGTTCTACTGATCAAAGCTGTCACAAGGCTACCAGATTCAAGGAGAAGGGACACAGAACTGAAGGGAAGAGTGTCAAGTTTGAAGCCACTTTTCCAAACTTCCTCACATGGACAGGCTGAAAGAAGGGGGGAAGGCAAAGAGGGGAGAAGTAAGAACGGGCGGGTGTCGTGTGCTTCAGGAAACAGGAAGGCTGGAGGCATTAATGAACATGTAGGGAGCAAACTGCTGGGTCCTTAGCAGCCAGGCGTGTAAGGTGCAGGTATAGGAGAGTGCAGGAGGCTGCCGTGGGCTTTGAGAAGGCGGTGATGAGAGGAGTTAGTGCTTTGGGGCGCAGAGCTGCAGGGAATTGGGGAGGAGAGGCTGGAGCCAGATTGAATGCTGAGAGCCCTTTTCAGACCAGCAACCCCTGGCTCCCCATATTGCAGAAGGACCAGGGTGGCAGCGTTGGATGTCCCCTTGCAGGAGGCATGAGGCTGCCCCTGGAAGGCATCAGGCTGCAGGCTGCACTGGATTGCACCGGTGAGGCATGGGTAGGGTCAGTGGCCCCCAGTCAGTGCTGTGGGGGTACCCGGGAATCCCAACCACAGACAGGGTGCCCCACCATTCCCTTTGTCCTGGGCTGGGCTGCAGGCCAGGCAGGCCGCTGACCATGCAGTGCAGGGAATAGCACTGGTCTGTGTTCCTTGGTCCTGTGAGCAGTTTCACTGTCTTTCCAGGCTTTTCCGTGTGAGTCAGTGGATGCCCTAATGAGACCTCCTAACACAGGCAGTCACATGGGCTGACCGCAGAAACATGGTTTGGATAGAGGGCACTGCCCTGGGATTTCTGCCGAAGTAAACAGCACCCCCTGGACCACGGTCTTTGAATGTCTGGGCCATTTTTTGTTCAACATCTGTCTCAGTAAATGTCAGGGGCCTGAGCTTCTGGCTATGGTGCTGGACAAAGCAGACAGACTCCTTGTGCTGAGAAAAGTCAGCCAAGCCACTGCGATTTACATCCTTGAACTTGATGTCTAGATCTAGGGCAGTGAAGGGAAGGGCTCACAGGAGGAGGCTGGGTTTCACCTTTTCAGTGCTTTCTGCCTAGAGACCAGGTTGGGGTTCCTCCCAGCAGTTTACGGAAATCTTCGCACAGGGTCAGAGCTGACAGACAGTAGTGCACACACTCATGTCAAGCTTAGAGGACTTGCCTGACCCCTTCTGCCAACCTGAGAAATAACCCCCAGTATCAGGATTGCTTTCACATTTTTCCTTGGAGATTTCAGGCATCTTAGCCTGGAAGGGACCTTGGAGTGGCCTTTCCTTGCCTGTCCCTTTCCTCTTGTTTTCCTCAACCCAACTCACAGTGTCATTTGTGAGCACACAGTCTGGCTTCCTTTGGGGGATGGTGGCTTTCACGCTACCAGCAGGGTAATCAGTAATTCATGCCCACATGGCCCATCTACCTGAGGGATCCAGACCACTGAAGCAGAACTGGGTGGAAGCAGCCATCTCCCTGCTCTGGGCTGGGCGGTGTGGACAAGGCATGCAGGAATTTGTCTGGCTGGACACAGAGCTCACCACAGACACTTTGTCCTGACACCCTGTATCTGTCTGCACTCTCAAGCTGTTTCCACACCTTCACATGCATCAGGAAGACAAGCGGCTGAAGACAAAGGTTAGCAAAAGTGGCTATCCACCACCCGAGCCCACCAATGAGTCCTAAAGACACCGGTGCCTCCTGAGTGGGACACGTGCAGGACACAGCGACAGCTGCAAAGCATTTGTGGCAAAAAAAGAAAAAGAGTTGAGCCTGCAGCCAAATTAGGCTTTGATGCTAAGTCAGGTTTTCCGGAAATGTTAAGGATGGAGGATCCCATTAGACCAGACCGCAAGGAAGCAAGCAGATAGATCCAGATGTGGAACATTCCACCAAACAGTGGGTCTCATTTCTTTACAAAGGCATGAGCTGTGGGGAGTCGGAAGAGGTGCTTGTGGCTGAAAGAGGTCAGAGGAATAACAGCCAAGGACACCCTGAGCAGTTTGGATGTCTGTTCAAACAAATCAACTGTAACAAGATATTTTTGAGGCACTTGGGAAAGTCCTGTTGATTTTCTTAGGTGTGCTAGTGACATTATGGCGATGTAAGAATATGTGTATTTTTTTCTAGAGATATGGATTAAATATGTAGGGGGAGAAGTAACATGAGATCTGTGATTGCAGATACCTCAGGTGGGCCCCAACTCATGATGTTTCGACTCAACAGTTTTTCAGCTTTGTGATGATGCCAGGTCGATGTGCATTCAGTAAAAGTCGGGCTTTAGCACCCATGCGACCATTCTGGGCTTCACTTTCAGTAGTGCCCAGTAAATTACCTGAGACATTGACACTTCAGTATAAATAGGCTTTGTGTTAGAGGATTTTGCCCCACTGTTGGCTAATATGTTTGGCTTACTATGGGGTTGTTGGGCTGTAGCTCCATCGTAAGTTGGGGAGCATCTGTACTTCTAAACACTGTAGCCATAAGCAAAGCAGGTAGAGAAGAAGCCATTGTGGTAGGGTGCTGTCATAGTGGAACCTGAGCAGCAGGTGCTCTGGGCTTCACTTTACTCTTTGCTCTGTGTAAGTTAGAAAAGTTTCTAAAAACTAAGCTTTTTATTAAAAGACTGTTTTTTTTTTTTACTGTAAACACAAAGAATAGAGTCCTCTGCCTCTTTTAAGTGCTTGCATGGCTGACCTTAGAAGGTTCTCTTCAGAAAGAATTTTCCCCATTAGAGGCAGATATTTTTCCCCAACATTTATTTTGAAAATTAGTTAACAGAGTGAAATGCAAAGAACTGTGGCATGAACACCCATGAACTGACCACCTAGTTCCACGTTTGGTGCTTTGCAGCTCCCATGTGTCCATCCATCCATCCATCCCTCTGTCCATTGGTCCGTCTGATTTCAGAGTCACTGACCAGCATTGTTGTGCTTCCCCCAAATGCTTCAGCAAAACTTAACTGTTGCTGGCTTTTCTTCCAGCCTTATTGAGGTGTGATTGACAAATAAAAGTTGTATGTATTTAAGTTGTACAGTGTGATGATCTGAGACGTGTACATTGTGAAATAATGACCACAATCCAGCCGGTTAGCACGTCCATCTCACCAGTTATGTGTGTGTGCTGAGACACTTGAGATAGACTCTCTTAGCAAACTTCAAGGAAGCAATTCGACCTTGCTAGCTGTACTCACCATGCTGTACATTAGGGCTCCAGAACTTACTCGTCTTGCAACTGAAAGTGACCCCCTCACCAGCATCTCACCCAACACCCAGCCCTGTCACCACCCTTCTACGCCCTGCTCCTGTGAGTTGCCCTTTTCTCAGATCTCACACATGAGCAAGATCTCGTGGTGTTTTTCTGTGTCTGTATTGTCCTCCATAGTCATCCACGCTGTCGCAAAGGGCAGACTGTCCTTTCTAAGGCTGAGTCATCCTCCACTGTGTATGTGTCAGGACCTAACTGTGACTTCCCCCTTACTTCAGGACAGCTGCAGACCTGGGATTCCGAGGACTTTGGGAGCCCCCAGAAGTCCTGCAGCCCCTCCTTTGACACACCGGAAGGCCAGATCCAGGGCATGTGGGAAGAGCTGGGGGTGGGCAGCAGCGGGCATCTGAGCGAGCAGGAGCTGGCTGTGGTTTGCCAGAGCGTCGGGCTCCGGGGACTCAAGAAAGAGGTGAGCCACCCAGCCATGTTTTCCTGGCCCTGGTCATGGTTTAGTATTGGGTCTGGAAACCCCTCTACCCTTTAGCCACTCATTTAGGTGCATCACTTTCTAATCTAAAATTTTTTGGTGGCAACTGGCATTTCTGCCAAAGTCTAAAAACTTCACACACTTTTGAAAGTCCATCTCTGATGGAGTTGCCCAGACTTACCGACTCCCTGCCATGCTCAGGTGTGCCAGGTACTTCTTGTTCCTTCACTTACATCCTTTCTCTGCCTGGATGCCTTTCCCCCTTCTCTGTGGCCGGGTTCCACGGCGCAGGTGAGAGGAGGCTCATGAGCCTGTCCCCAGTGGCTGTGTTCCCTCCTCCTCTTGAGTGGGAGGCTGACCCACCTTGCTGGAGTTCTCAGCCCTGGGTCCTTGCTGGGCCTCACTCTGCAGGGGCTGGCCTTGCTCAGCATCCCACAGGCTCCCGCCCTGGCAGATACTGAATAAGCATTTGTAGAACTGGGAAGTTCAGGTGACGCCCACTCAGAGTGGGATGGAAACCAACAAGGCCTGTGGGTTTCATAAGACGGAGGGAGGGGGCACCTTGGGAAAACAGACCGTGTGGTCTACACGGTTTTAAGTCTGAATAAGACAAAAACAGCCCTTGTTGGATACTTGGAACCAAAAGGAGGTGGAGGGAAGAGAGGCCCCAGTGAGGGCGGCTGGTCGGAGCTCCTGTGGGTGGGCCTGAGATATGATGGCTTTTGTTTAGGAACTTGAAGACCTGTTTAACAAACTAGATCGAGACGGAGATGGCAGAGTGAGTCTTGAGGAATTCCAGCTTGGCCTCTTCAGTCATGAGCCTGCGCTGCTTCTGGAGTCTTGCACTCAGGTTAAACCGAACAAGCCTTGGTCTCATTACCAGGTAAAATGCAACAGTTAAATCCTGAACCCAGCAATCACTGCTGTCACTCTCTGGTGACTAAAACTGCTGACGCTCTCCATGCCTGTGTCACCATACAGTGAGCTGTCCAGGAACTGGACAGGGCTGTGCACACACACATGCATGTGGGAGGCCTCGCGACATAGATTCTGGAACCACGTAGATTTGGGGTGGGTCCAGTGTTGCTTTTTTCTGGCTCTGTGTCACTAGGGGAGTTAACCTTCTCCAAGCCTGAGGCTCCCTGGCCATGTGTCACTAGGGGAGTTACCTTCTCTGAGCCTCAGGCTCACATGTGATATAGGGGTGGTTAGGGTACCCACCTTCTGGGACTACAAAAGGCAATGTGTAGGTGAGGAACATGGCTGCTCAGGTGCCCATCTCCTGGGGTTACAGGAGGCAATGCTCAGGTAAGGAATATGGCTGCTCAGGGGCCCACCTCCTGGGGTTACAGGAGGCAATGCTCAGGTGAGGAACATGACTGCTCAGGTGCCCACCTCCCAGGGCTACAGAAGGCAGTACTCAGGTGAGAAAGATGGCAGCTCCACAGCCATGTTGTGTGATATGCCCTAGCAAGAAAACTCCCTCCCATCCTCCCCATCATGGACTGCTGAGGGCAGTGTTTCTCTGTCAGTCCATTCTCACATTGCTAAGGGAATACTTGAGACTGGGCAATTCATAAAGAAAAGAGGTTTAATTTACTCACCCTTCTGCAGGCTGTGCAGGAAGCATGGGGCCAGTGTCTGCTCAGCTGCTTCTGGGGAGGCCTCAGGAAGCTTACAATTGTGGCAGAAGGTGAAGGGGTGCAGACAGGTCACATGGCCAGAGCAGGAGCAAGGGAAGAGGTGCCACACACTTTCAAACAACCAGGTCTCACGAGGACAGTACCAAGCAGGATGGTGGTAAAACATCGGCCCCCAATATCCAGTCACCTCCCACCAGGCCCCACCTCCAACATCGGGGATTACATTTTATATGAAATTTGAGTGAGAACACAGATCTCAGCTGTATCAGTTGCTGAAGGATCCGTCAAATCTGTCTAGGATTAGTCCTGAAAGTGTCCTTAACCCGTGCTCTATCTCTTGTACAAATACCGGGTCTCTGCAGTTTGAGGAGCCCAGGGCAGGGCTGCTTGGGGGTTGGATGCTGCTTTGCTGCTACAGTTGGTCCAAATTTGGTGAGTGGTGTAGGACCACTAGCACTGTACCAGGGGGAGGTACACCTGAGAATCTAGGTGTCTGACTCTAAAGTCAATGAGGGCTGGCCATGGTGGCTCACACCTGTAATCCCAGCACTTTGGGAGGCTGAGGAAGGCAGATCATTTGAAGTTAGGAGTTTGAGACCAGCTTGGCTAGCATGGCAAAACCCTGTCTCTAGTAAAAATACAAAAATTAGTGGGGCGTGGTGGCGCACATCTGTAATCCCAGCTACTCAGGAGGCTAAGGCAAGAGAATCGCTAGAACCTGGGAAGTGGAGGGTGCAGTGAACCAAGATCGTACCACTGCACTCCTGCGTGGACAGCAGAGTGAGACTCCATCTCAAATAAATTAAGTTATAAAGAAAACCTAAATAATTTGGTAAACTGGGGAAAAAAATCAATGAGGACTGGGCACAGTGGCTCATGCCTATAGTCCCAGCAGTCTGGGAGACCAAGGCAGGCAGATCACTTGAGCCCAGGAGTTTGAGAGAAGGTGAGGCAACATAGACCGCATCTCCACAAAAGATTTAAAAATGATCTGGGTGTGGTAGCACATGCCTATGGTCCCAGCTACTTGGGAGGCTGGGGGTTTGCTGAGTAGGGGGATTGCTTGAGCCCAGAGGTCAAGGCTGCAGTGAGGCTAACATCAGTGAGAACGACAAAGGAGAAACTCAGGAGCCAGCGCTGCGGAAAGGGGTCGGGCGGCCGTGTAAGGCCAGAAGACCAACATGAGGTCCCACAGGTCATGCTCAGTGTGGGTCGGGGAAATGCCTCCTGGGCTGGCTTGCCTTCATTGTCGAACCCCAAGTCTGCTTGGCCATGAGCCGCTCGTGCTGCATTCTGAGGGGCTGGCGGCGTGTGCGCCTTGCCTGGACCAGCGCACTTCTGCTTTTCACAGCTGAGACCTTTCTGGTGCCAGCATGGACTCTCTGGGCCCCTGCCTCTGTGCGCCAGGCGCCCACCTCTGTGAATTTAAGGGTGGAATGTTAAAACCACTTTGTCATTCCCTCTCCAAGTGATGATAGGCGTGCTGACCGGGGCTGGCCTGTTGGGCCATGTGGGTGCAAGACCTCAGAGTCCTGGGTGTCAGGGGCCCTGGTCGCACATCCCAGCTTTGTCACCTGTAGAGTCGTGTGACCTTGGACAGGTCATGTGATGGGGCTGTACCTCTGACCCTCTGGGAGCTGAGGATGATCTCGTGAGCTGTTCCTGTGAGGTCCCCTGAGCACAGGCTGGTGAGGGCAGAGGGCACATCAACAGTGCACAGGTGCGAGGCTTTGGCTGCAGGGCGCCATGGGGGTCTTCCTGACATGCAGGTCCCAGAGGAGACTGGCTGCCACACCACCACGACGTCATCCCTCGTCTCCCTGTGCTCCAGCCTGTGCCTCTTCTCCAGCATCGATGATGGCTCTGGCTTCGCTTTTCCTGAGCAGGTCCTGGCCGTGTGGACCCAGGAGGGGATTCAGAATGGCGGGGAGATCTTGCAGGTTTGGAACTGGGTGATGCCTGAGCTGGGCAGGGAACCTGGGGAACCATCTGCTCCAGAGGATGATGGATGGAGCCCCCCAAGCCAGGGACCCAGCGGGGGTGTGTGCTGTGTGCAGAGAATCCCATGCAGGGAAGTCCAGGTAGAGACATTTCTTTTTCAATTTTTGCTACTAAAATATAGGA
The DNA here is from genome assembly GCA_028533165.1 of Leontopithecus rosalia. NCBI lineage: Eukaryota > Metazoa > Chordata > Mammalia > Primates > Cebidae > Leontopithecus > Leontopithecus rosalia. Next base: position 149,921,515 of record CM052652.1, on the reverse strand, counting down.
CATTTTAATTTAAAAGGATAAGAAATAAGAACAAAGATAGTGTGAAAAAAAATCCATTTGAAGGTAGACTTTAGTGGCTAGGACATTTCCCTAGTGTTGGGCCAAGAAAGATGAGTGGAAGGACGCTCCTTGGTTGTGATGACGGTGTCTGTTGGGCACCACGGTCACAGCAATTACTCATGAGCTCAGAGTGAGCGCGAACTCTCCCGGAGCCCCTGCCTGGCTCATTGAGCTGTTCTCCTCTATGGCACCAACTCACCCCAGACCCTTCCCGCCATGGGCCGGGTGTCAGGAGGCGCACCCCTTCCTCCGTGTTCTGCTGGGTCTGCCTGGGAGGGAAGATGTGGTCCTTACATTGGCCACAGCTCCTCATGGGCTTAGGCTTCCCAGAGGGACTCAGCCTAGCCCTGGGGGTTTGCAAGGAGCTCTGCCTTGGGCACAATTTGGCGATAACTGCAGGGGCAGAGGCATGCAGTGGCCCAGCATGGGTGATGGAAGACAGCCTCATGGGGCACAGGCGAGGGAAGACAGCCTCATGAGGTCTGGTGAGCTAGACTTACATTTTCATTTCCAAATTTCACTTTCCATTGTTAAAAAGAATGTCAACTGTATAAAAACCTATTAAATAAGAAAGCAAGCTTACCTGCCTGCCTCCCCCTATTCCCTGTAGTGAGTATCTTGCAGAGCTTTTCCCTGGCACTTGAGAGGTTCATATATTTATACATTCTGGCTAAAAAAAATTTTTTTTTGCAAAATTAGTATTATACCATGTATCTTGCTGATTTGTGCGATTCTTCACTTTTCCTATTATAAATCTGAGCGTTGATAGGGCATTGGTGTTCTTGTGCTGCTGTGCCAGCATTTCTCTAAGGCTGGACTCCTGAAGTTACACCCTGTAACTCACAGAGGCTTTGTCATATTCCTTCAGAAAATCTGTTAGCACAGACAATGCAGGAAGGAGCCCAGACAGCCCTGGAAACTATCCACCCAACTCTACGGACCAAGTCCCTCATGGGCCTTACCTCAGCCATTACCGAGTCTCCCCACAGATGGCAAAGCCAGACCGCCACAGCTGGCCTTACGGTTGTCCTGAAAGCCAGAGGCAGAGGCAGGATCACCAAAAATTGCTTGTAGGAAGGGCAGAGAGCATATACCTCATGGTTCCGAGAGGCCTGACACCCGACTCCACGGGTGCCCTGGCTGCTGCTGCACTCAGCTCTGATGAGTGCGTCTTGCCTCTGCCCTTTCAGAACTTAGTCTCTCTCCCATTTGTGCTAGAGCTGCTGGTGCTGCTCTGCGAAGACACCCTGGTGGCTTCTCCCTCGCTCCGTCACAGATTGTTGCCAAAATCTGCCTTGCAACACAGTCAACATTTCCAACCTCAGGCTGCTGTGGTGGTTCTGTCCCTCTGCTGTGCAGTGGCCTGGCAGGGAGTGTTTTCTTGTATAGGGACGGCTTTCCAGCTGGCTCCGCAGCCTCTCCCAAGATGCCATTGTTCCTCAGGAGCTGCTGGGGAGTGGGCAGCATGGAAAGTCAGTCTCCGCTTTACAGGAAACTCTGGGCCAGGCACATCCTGGCACCTGCTTCAGCCATTCTGCCATGGTGCCTGCTGCTGGCCTGAGTGGGGCGTTTGTAGCCACAGGTGGGAAGCAGGAGCCAGGAATACTCAGGCAGAAAAAGCAAATGCGATGGAACATTAGCGGTCGCTCCCCTGAGCTGAAGGGCTTAGGATATGGGTGGTTCTGTTTTGTTGTTTCAGTAAAACGCCAGCTGTTTTGAATTTATGAGGTGTATTCATCGTAGCTCTTAAGGGGAGGAATGCCCAACTCTGGAAAGCTTTTTGGCTCTAAGCCTGAGGACTGCTGTGGGGACCCTCTCCATCTCTGCATGCTCTTCCTGGTGGCATGAGCTGTGGGTCACGCCTCATTGCGGGGGCTCCCAAGGCTCACATTCTTAAAACATGAGTTCAGAGGGAAAAGGACCTTGTGCCCCAGCCTCCACAGCAGTCCTCATGAAGTGCCTGCAGGGACTGCCCTGCCTGTGTTTAATACTTTGTCCAAGGAGAAGAGCTCTGTCTAGCCTGGGCCTACATACCCCTGAGGCAGAGACAGGAAGACCAGGGCTTTGACAGCCCACCAGAGTTTCCTGGGATGGAGGAGGAACCTCAAGACATAGAGACCTTGTCACACAGGAGGGACAGATGTTGCCTGGGACAGCCGTCCTGGTCTAGACCCTGGGCCAGGGAGGGAGCAGGAAAGTGTATGCCTGGAGAAGTCCCTCAGCCTCTCCTGCTTACCAGGCTTGCTGCTTCCAGAGCCTGGACTTCAGCGTGGATGAGAAGGTGAACCTTCTGGAGCTGACCTGGGCCCTTGACAACGAGCTCATGACAGTGGACAACGCTATCCAGCAAGCAGCCCTGGCCTGCTACCGCCAGGAGCTGAGCTACCAGCAGTAAGAGGCCACAGGGGACTGGGGAGGGTGGCAGTGTGGCTGGCCAGGCGGGCCTGGACGGGGGTCTGAGACACACAGGATACCAGTCGGCCCTCGTCCATGCCACATAGCCAGTCCTGGGGCAGGACTCTGCACACTGCCTGTCCTGCGCTCACAGAGGGACAAGAGCAGAGCCGAGCCAGAGCATGGACCAGGCGAGTGGCGGCCTCTCATCTGTGTGTCTGGACTGGGCGGGGCCTGAGGACCTGGGGTGTCTACATCCACACAATTTAAAGCTCACTGACATTCCTCCCCCTTGGTGAGGTGCTTGGGATCTATATGTCAGGGGCCCCTGGTTTGGCTGACCACTAGTCAGTCTGTCTGCTAAGCAGATTTGCAAAAAGGTTGTTTTTGCGGTTTTGTCAATGTTCTGAAGCTGCAGAAAAGTTTGGCAGAAAACAAAATCTCGATCCTGAAGACTGCATCTGTCCAGGTGCTGACAGTGCAGCCTCTGGCCTCAGGCAGCTCTGCAGATAGAACCAGAGAAAGGCTTCCCCAGGTCCCTCGGCCTTGGGACAGGGAGGGAGAAAAGCCCCTTCTGTGTGAAAATAGTCACCAGAATAGCAGCTGCCACCAGTGATTTACACAGAACCTCAATCAGGTCAGGGTGGCCAGAGCCAAAATGTGCTCATGTGGGTGCTGAGATACCCGTGTGGGGCTAACAGGTGGCCGGCCTCCTGCCCGCCACCTGCTGGTTACTGGATTAGGTACTTGGGATCCAAGCCCAGCTGTTGATGAGAGGGCTCACAGACCAACCCCTACACACCCTGGGGCTGCTTAAGGGATGTGGTATGCTGTGGAGCTCCAGACTCAGTTGTCCTGGGCTAGAAACCTTCCTTGCCAAGTCATGTGGCCCCTTTCAGTGTACACATCTGTAAAATGGGCATAGCAATTGTGGAAACTGCCTTACGAGCCAGCTGGTAGAGCAGCACCCGCTGTACGGTTAGTGTGCTGGTTTCTATCATTGACGAAGATACAGGGTCCAGAGCTGCCTGGCATGGTGGGTCAGGTCCTATTTGACCCTGTCTCCTTCCCGTGACAGGGGGCAGGTGGAGCAGCTGGTGAGGGAGCGCGACAAGGCAAGGCAGGACCTGGAGATGGCCGAGAAGAGGAACCTGGAGTTTGTGAAAGAGATGGACGACTGCCACTCCGCCCTGGAACAGCTCACGGAGAAGAAAATCAAGTGAGTTCTGGGCCCAGGTAGTGGATTCTTATCTGGCCTCCACAGCCCCTTTGAGGGCAGGTGGTGGACACAGGGCTGCCGGGGGGCAGGGCTGTGAGTGTGGCAGAGTAGAGACCCCCCTATTTCACCTGAGCCAGGGGAAGTCCAGGGGACACAGCCTTGAGAAAGTGCAGTCCTGCTCTTCCAGGGTTTGATGCAGTGCCTGCCCCTGGCTGGGTGCCCGAGGGCCAAGGAGGTCCTGCCTCCTGCCCTCGATTCGCCGGGGTCTTTCTCACACAGGCCAAGCCCTTCTGCCCCCAGCTGTGTGCCTGTGATGCAGGGGTCAGGTGGCTGTGCTGCGAGGGCTGGCTGTGGCTTTTCCTCTTGGCCCAGCAGGTAGAAGGAGCCCAGAGAAGGGACCCAACCCCAGGTATCACAGCTGTAGTGACTCCAGTGTGGAGACAGTTGTGTGGAACAGTGGCTGGACAGACCAGAGAAAAGGATTTCTGGCTTGTTTTTGTTTTTTGAGATGGAGTCTGTCTGAAGCCCTGGTGCAATGCAGTGGTACTACCTTGGCTCACTGCAACCTCCACCTCCCGGTTTCAAGCGATTCTCCCACCTCAGCCTCCCAAGTAGCTGGGATTACAGGCATCCGCCACCATGCCCGGCTACTTTCTTTATTTTTAGTAGAGATGGAGTTTCACCATGTTGACCAGGCTGGTCTTGAACTCCTGACCCCAAATGATCTGCCTGCCTTGGCCTCCCAAAGTGCTGGGATTACAGGCATGAGCCACTGCACCTGGCCTTAGATTTCTAATTTGTTTTTAAGGACACAGCCACCACACTGGTTCATGAACAGAACATCTGAGGAAATCACGCCCAAAAGGGTGTCCCAGGCTCAGGCAGGGAGAGGGACTTCTCCGTCTCACTGTGGGGCACATCTCTGCCAGGGCTCAGCTGCTGTCCAACTGAAGCTTGCACGTGCCTGGGGGGTCCTCCAGGGGTAGCTCAGGACAGGCTGGCTCCAAGTCACAGCTCTTGGGCAGGGGCAGCAAGACATGGCTGGCCACCCTGCCATTCTTCCTTAGTGGGTCTGCTGGTGGCTTGGGATGCCTGCCTGAGGCTGCAGTCCTGGCCCTGTGGTCCCCACGGCCTTTGGTTATTGGTCTGCAGGTCAGCCCACCCTCTGAAGTGCACAACACATACAGCACTCGCTGCCATGGCCCTGGTGGCAGCGGCTCAGCTGAGTGTGGATCACAGAGAAGAGCTTTGTGCAGTGGAGTTTCGTGGTGTGTCCCCTCTGTGGACTGCACCCTCCAGGGATGTGGGCAGTTTGTCTGGGGTGCTGCAGCATCCCCAGGGTGGGCCCGCAGATGGGAGCCCAGCCCTTGGCCGCATTGCCTGTTGGCATTGTGCCAGCTGCACCGTGGGCTGAAGCCTGAAGCCACTCCTCCTTCACCAAAGAAGCCCTGGGCATCTTCATCGTGCACGTGTGGGACCAGGGCTTGAGGGGCTACTGATGGGTCCATGGCCTCTAGGGAAGCGATTTTGGCTGGGGAGATGGCTGTGGTGTGTGGAGCTCCTCTGTGCACCAGGGGTCACCTCACTTAACAGCCGCTGGGACCAAATAGCCCATTTATCCCCACTGTTCAGCCAAAGAAACTGAGTCCTGGAGCAGCTCAGTAACCGGTTCCGCGTCAGTGAGCGTGGGTGTGTGAAGCTGACACCCAGTCTTCCCCATTCCTGCTTTACACAGTTTCTGGGACAGCCGAAGGCCACTGGCCAGCTTTTTTGGGGAGCAAGGGCCTCAGGTGGGAGAAGCACAAGGGCAGAGCCCAGCCACTCTCCTTCAGGCCTCCCAGAGCCAGGCACAGTCCAGGGTCAGCTCTAAGACCAGTGGCCCCCCCATCTCCATAATCCACGTCCTGGGGTTTCCACGGATCTGTGCTGGGCAGAAGCAAATCCCTGCTGCCCCTCTTGCAGTCGCCACCTCCACGTGGTTCAGTCCACGGGCGTTGCTGGGACAGGGCAGAGCCTCACCCCTTCCTCTGTCCGCCTGCACCTCCCAAGTCCCTTTTCCTTCCAGGGCTGGCTGGGGATGGCTGGACACAGCAGGTCCGGATCCACATGCACCTCTGTGTGGTGTGGGGAGTGTGTGCAAATGCATGGGGCCTGTGGGGGTGCGAGGTCATGTGGGATGCAATGACAGCGATGTGAGGGTATGTGGGGTGCAGCGGTGGTGGAGTGTGTGTGCATGGGTCCGGGGGGATGCTGTGAGGTGCATGGGACACGATGGGTGCTGTGTGTGTGCATGGGGCCCATGGGGTGCAGTGAGGGCCCTGTGAGCGTGCATGGGACACGATGGGTGCTGTGTGTGTGCATGGGGCTCATGGGGTGCAGTGGGGGTGCTGTGAGCCTGTATGAGACCTGATGGGTGCTGTGTGTGCGCATGGGGCCCATAGGGTGCTATGTGGGTGCTATGAGCGTGTGTGGGGCCCTTGTGGTGCCATGTGAATGCTTTGAATGTGCTTGGGGCCTGTGGGGTGCAGTGGGGGTGCTGTGAGTATGCTCGGGCTAGAGAGGTGCAGTAGAGGGTGCTGTGTACGCGCATGGTACCTGTGGGGTACAGTGGGGAAGGTGTGTGCCTGGGGCCCATGGGGTGCAGTGAGGATGCTGTGTGCATGCACGGGGCCTGTGCAGCCTGTGGCCCTGTGAAATGTATGTTCTTGGTGCCACTGGCCCCTGTGGCTGTGGTGGTGGGACACCCCTATAGGACAGTAGTCATTTTCAGGGAAGCTAAAAGTGAAGTCTCCTTTTGCCAAACATGAGGCGGTGTCTGCCAAGGTGAGAAGCCAGGTGCAGGGACGGGTGCAGGCAGTGGTTGGGGCCCTTGCCCTCTACATGGGGGAGCTGGCCAGGCTGCGGGGCCCAAATCCCCTGCCCTGAGCACAGAAGGCACTTCATTAGAAAGCCGTGTCCCTGCTCTCGTGGGCAGGCAGGGTCTTTGTGGTCTCCATCAGCTGAGCTATCATCCTTCCCACCTGGCTGGGGAATTCCTAGAGGAGGCAGCAGGAGATGCCCCCTGACTCCCGGGAGAGGTGGCCTTGGCTGTGTTGCCTAACAACGTTCTCAGAGCTCACAGCGTTCGGGGGCGACATGAGGCCAGCTTGGGTCTCCACAGAGGAGACGATTGCTAATTTTTAGGAGCTGAAACTATGTCAGGGAGACCCTCGGGGAGCTCCATGAACTCATTTCCTCTTCCTGGACGCCCCCTCCCTTCTCCTGATGACTCTGTTGTAAGCTCGGTTCGTCTGCCTCTCACTTTCATCCTGAGTGTTGGGATCCACCTGTCCCTGTTGGTGCCACTGGGATCTTGGCGCTGCCTCTCAGGACCTGGGGCTTTCCAGGGCTCCTGGACAAGGGCACTCCTTGTGAGACACTTGTGTTCAAAGCTGGAAGTAAGTTGACTTTCATGCTCAATCTGAGTAACTGAGAACTGATTTGCTTCCATCCACACATGTAGGGTTTGATTCTCTCCCAACCATCTGGAAAGACTTCTGTGAATTGTCTTTCCCGGGGTTAGAGCATTAGAAACTCTAAGGCGGCACCTCTGTCCTTGAACCTGGTGGAGGGAGGCCTTAGAGGTGCTGAGCCGCAGCCTCAAGCCACGCGGCCCTGAGAGCGTGGTTTTGTCCCATGAGCAGCCGAAGTTACCAGTAGGTTTCTGTAAGTAGCTTCTATGATTGTATTAGGTTGTCCTTACTATAAACATAATGGGTGATAGTGTTTATTACACACATTTTAGAAAATACAAGTTAAAAATGTTACAGAACATCCAGGAGACAGGAGAGACCAGTGTGTGAAACAGGAGGGCTTTATGAAGGTGCCGCCGGCTCAGCAGATCAGCATCCCAAGTCTGAGCCCCGGAGAGAAAATGGGGTACTTTTATATATCCAGGATGACGCAGCATCTGACAGATTCACAGAAGCCAGAACAAAGAACAGTTAATTAACCTGTCACATGTCTGGTGATGTACGTTACATTTGAAAAATAGCACTTTGAGAAACGCATTGTACATTCTTCGGGTGTTATCTTGCCCTGTGACCTTGCAGCTGGTTAGCAAGGAAAACAGGAGCCTTGAGATGCCTGGGAACTTTGCTGAGAATGTGGGGAGAATAGGCAAGGTAGGTTTTACAGGGAGTTAGTTACTTTTAAGCACAGCTGGGGGTTAGGTTTTATGTTAAACAGCACACAACACGGCAAAATTTATTATATAGCAACTACAAATTATAAGGTTTTGTTTTTACTATTATTGCCATTATTTAATTCCCTTCTTTCTTTATTTATTTTTTTGAGACAGAGTTTCGCTCTTGTTACCCAGGCTGGAGTACAATGGCGCAATCTCGGCTCACCACAACCTCCCCCTCCTGGGTTCAGGCAATTCTCCTGCCTCAGCCTCCTGAGTAGCTGGGATTACAGGCACG
>CM052652.1:149834451-149912879 GCA_028533165.1 Leontopithecus rosalia | reverse complement strand
CTATTCTCATTAGGATTTCGTCAAACCTTTTTTCAAAGTTCTTAGTTTCTTTACGTTGGGCTACAACATGTTCTTTTAACTCACGGAAGTTTCTTATTATCCCTACCCTGAAGCCTGATTCTGTTACTGGGATGCGCTCGTTCTCCATCAAGCCTTGTTCCATTGTTGTTGAGGAATTGTGATCATCTTTAGAGGGAGAGGGGTTCTGATTTTGAGTATTCTCAGCCTTTTTACGCTGGTTTCTTCCCATCATTGTAAATTTATCCTCCTGTCGTCTTTGAAATTACCAACTTTCAGATTAGGTCTCTTGATTGGACGTCCAGCTTGTTAGTTCCCAGGGCCAGGAACAGCAGCGTTAAGACTGATGGTGTTTTTCTGCCCAGGCTTCTCCTGTCTGGCTTCCTTCTTGTGTCCGTAATAGGCGACTCTGCCTTCCTGGAGCTCCAAACCTCGGTCAGAAGGGGAACCAGTCGCGTTCACTCTGCGCCAAGAGCTGTTGTGCCGAGGTGCCGGCACAACCGCTGCGCTGGGGACCCGCGTGGCTCCTCCAAACCTCGGTCAGAAGGGGAGCCAGCCCAACCTACTCTGCTCCGAGAGCTGCCGTGTGGAGGTGCCGGCAAAACCGCTGTGCCGGCCACAAGAGTCACGCCGGCGACCCGCATGGGTCCTCCGCTGGGAATCTTCTGCTCCTGAGCGACCAGAATTTGTCTGAAAGTGTGGCATCCTCTAGTTCTGTGCGCTTTCACTGCGAGCTGCAATCCCAAGATGTTAGCGATCGGCCATCTTGGATCGTTTCCGAGACGGGGTTTCACCATGTTGACCAGGATGGTCTCGATCTCTTGACCTCATGATCCACCTGCCTTGGCCTCCCAAAGTGCTGAGATTACAGGCGTGAGCTACCACGCCCGGCCTAATTCCCTTCTTTAAAAGGAAAAATAAAACCAGAAATCTCACTTTGCCAGGAGTATCACTCTTTACATTTTCTGTATGTCTTACACCGTTTTTCAATGCACATAATTCTTAGGAAATGATACCATGTTGTATATGCTTTTAAGGTGGCCACAGAGCATCTCCTTACTTGGCTCTTTGTGTGGATCTGCCATAATTTGTTTAACCAAGTCCCTGTTTTTGTATATTTCAAAAGTTTTTAAAGAGTAGGCTGATAGGAAATATGTAGCTTTAACACAACCCCAAAATATTTGTGGATTATTAAATTAGTCAGATTACTGTACTTCATCCTCTTCTCTTTTGAGTGTTGTTTCTTTTTTTTTTTTTTTTGAGACACAGTTTCACTCTGGTTGCTTAGGCTGGAGTGCAGTGCCACGATCTCGGCTCACCTCAATTCTGCTTCCCGGGTTCAAGCAATTCTCCTGCCTCAGCCTCCTGAGTAGTTGGGATTACAGGCACCTGCCACCATGCCCGGCTAATTTTGTATTTTTAGTAGAGAGAGGGCTTCCCCATGTTGGTCAGGTTGGTCTTGAACTCCCAACCTCAGGTGATCCACCCACCTTGGCCTCCCAAAGTGCTGGGATTATGGGTGGGAGGCACCACGCCTGGTTGAGTGTTGTTTTGTTAAAGTTCTGAGCCAAGATTAAAAGCCTGGGCTCTGGGTCCCAGGTGTCTCGGACTTGGTTATGGGTGTCACTGGGCTTCTGCAGAAGTCTGGTCTTTCGCTGGTCTTCAGTCTGAGTAGATGTGGTTTGAGAATTCCTGTGAAGCTGCTGTTTTAGAGATGAAACTGAGTGTTGAACACTTTTTTCCTGCTGATGGGAGTGGTTATTGCAAAAGATGAATGTGGCATCTGAGAAAAAATGCCTCCCACCTCTTCCTTGGATTACTTTGGGAATTCACTGCCCATGGGTTTCATGCTGCCTCCTTCCTGGAGAGAGGGGTAACTTTCATGTGCGTTTGATATTAAAAGTATTCATTAAAGGGCTGCCACCTTGGGGCTCACCGCAGGGAGCTGTTTTCCTTGCTGTGAAGGTGCAGCTGCTGGTATTTGCCATGTGACCCACCACATCCTCTTGTCTGGGGTCACCTCTACCAGCCTGTGAGGGAGGAGCACCCACCCATAAGTTTGCCTCCCAGCGTGGGCACCTCAGCCAAGGCAGGGCGGCCTGGCGTGTGCTCAGGACAGGGCGTTTCTGAGAGGGAGGAGGCTGGGAAGTGGGGGAGGTGTGGGCCTGGGCGGCCCCAATGTGACATGTCTGATGTGTGATGTGTGACATGTTACAGGCACCTGGAGCAGGGGTACCGGGAAAGGCTGAGCCTCCTGCGATCTGAGGTGGAGGCGGAGCAAGAGCTGTTCTGGGAGCAGGCCCGAAAGCAGAGGGCTGTGCTGGAGCGGGACATGGGGCGCCTGCAGGCCGAGGAGGCTGGCCTCCGTGAGAAGCTGACCCTAGCCCTGAAGGTAGGGGCATCCCCAGGGCCCTCAGGAAGTTGGGGGGAGCCTGAGCATCTCCCACACCCACGTCCTTGTTGAGGATCCAGATCCACACCTGCCAGTGGCCTCAAGCTTATGTTTCAGGATGAGCTGAGGCGGCACCTGCCATAGTGAGTTGTCCCGCTCACCGCAGAGCAGAAGGGGTCCTGGCTTGTGAGCAGGACATTGCCCCTCCCTCCCCCGCCTTCCACTCTCTGCTCTGGGCCAGGTGGACCTGAGGTCAGGGAGGGCCAACACTGCTGCACCCACAGAAACCAGGAACACCCAAAGAGGCAGCAAAAAGACCAGAACCTAAAGCCCAGCCTACCCAAGGCCGGGTTTGTGGCCTGGAGCTTTTGGGGTTTGTTAGGATTTGTTGGGCTTTGGTGAATGTCTCACACCTGTTCCCCGACATTGGCTCCAGTGAGGCATTGCAGTGGGACAGAGGTGCTGTCCCTTGCTGTGCTGGTCCCTACTCTGCTCCTGCCTTCATCCTCCTCTCCTAACTCCCCACACCTACCCCACCTCTCGGGAGGAGGGGCTGTGCAGTCCCTGACCCCCCAACAGCCTTGCTCTCCACCCTTCTCACCATGGTCCCCACCATCTGCAGATGCTGCCTCCTCCCCGGCAGCCGTCTGAGCTGTCCTGATGCAATGTCAGATCCTTCGTTTAGGAATGGCTCTGGAAGGACGCCCTTTTTGTAATACTGTTGCAATGCTTTTGTATTCCCTGCCCTTTCTTGTGTGACTCCTGGCCTTTCTGAGCACAGGGTAAGGGAGGGGACAAGAGACATGAAGATGCACCTCGCCTGCGAGGGGGTTTCTTCCCTGCTGCCCAGTGCCATGGGGAGCAAGCCTCTCACCTCCATCCTGCACACATGCCCTCCATCCCGCAGGAGCCTGATGAGCCACTGGCCTGTGTCTCCTAGGAAAACAGTCGCCTGCAGAAGGAGATTGTGGAAGTGGTGGAAAAGCTTTCAGATTCGGAGAGGCTATCCCTGAAGCTGCAGAAGGACCTGGAGTTTGTCCTGAAGGACAAGGCTAGTCCCTTTGCTGACAGTGCACCTCCAGAGGGAGGACCTGCTGGGCACAGAGTGGGGGTGACGGGGAAGAGACCAGCAGATGACAGTTTGGTATTCTCCGAAAATCTAGAATGAAGCGAAACTCAGTGTGAGGCCTTCCCTCTGCTTCCTGTGCATGACAGCATAGGGCGCCTTCTGCCCCTCTAGTACCAGTGGTCACTAGTGACAGCCTCAGTGGTGGGGACTGTGGAGGGAGGGCAGGCCCCTGCCTGTCATCTCGGGAGGAGGACGGGGAGAGGGGCTGCCTAGGGTCAGGGTCTGGGCTCCAGAGATGAGTGCGGCCACCTTAGATAAATCTGGAAAATCCTTCTGCCCTGTGACCTTCTAGACCAGGGAGTAGGGAAGAGAAGGGATGGTGGCTGTACCTGGAAATGCAGCGCCTGCTGTGGGGGGAAGCTGGGCAGGTTCTTGGAGCCCAGGGGCTGGAGGAGTGGGTCCCCCGGCCTGAGGCCCACCCATCACTTCCTGCGTGTCTGACTTTCAGCTGGAGCCGCAGAGTGCAGAGCTTCTGGTCCAGGAGGAGCGGTTCACAGCGGTCCTGAAGGAATACGAGCTCAAGTGCCGGGTACGCACCCTGATCCTTCTGCCTTGTAGTCCGGCATCTAGGCTCTGGGTCTCCATATCCAGGTAGTCCACAGACACGAAGGAGCATCTGCTCCAGGCAGAGCCTCTGCTTGTGGCCGTGCTTGACCAAGGCCTTGCCACATTCTTAGACTTAGGGTTCCCTGGCGCTCATTGCCACTTGTCCTGAAGGCCTCTCCTGTGTGTCCAGGCACCATGCGGGGTCTTGTCACCTTCTGCTGGTCCTGTTTAGCTTTCCTGGGCCAAGCCTGCAATGCATGCCCGTCTGTCAGTTGGAGACACAGGAGTGCAGGGTGCAGCTGATGTGGTGAATGAGACTTAAACCCCAGAGGACTCCTGTACACCCTTAGCATTCTCAAGGAGCCCAAAGAGCTTCTGTTGATGTTGGTTATGTGGATTAAATTTAATATTTACCATGGTAAAAATTAAAGTGGAAATCCTTTTAATTTATTTAAGAAAAATATTGTAATAGGCCAGGCGTGGTGGCTCACACCTGTAATCTCAGCACTTTGGGTGGCTGAGTCGGGTGGATCATGAGGTCAGGAGTTCGAGACCAGCCAGGTCTACATAGTGAAACCCTGCCTCTACTAAAAACACAAAAATTAGCCAGGCATGGTGGCACATACCTGAAGTCCCAGCTACTTGGGAGGCTGAGACAGGAGAATGGCTTGAACCCAGGAGGAGGAGGTTGTGGTGAGCCAAGGTCGTGCCACTGCACTCCAGCCTGGGAACAGAGCAGGACTCTGTCTCAAAAAATAAAAATAATAATAATATTGTAATAACAGGTTAACATCAATAGCCTATTTTGAGGAACATAGTTGTTTCCCAGAGGAAAGAAAACTAGCGAGGCCTGTGCTGTGGTGTTACGTTCTCACCAGCCTCCTCACTGGCCATCCCAACAGAGGATGAGGTATTCATACCTGCTGCTGCGTTGGTCGCTCACGATATCACACGATGCAGAGCATCTGAACTGCCACATGCCCCAAAAGAGAATGAGCGCAAGGAAGCCACCTCACACCTTGGCGTGCCACACATCCCCCTGCCCTGCTGGGCTACATGTGGTCTGCCGGGAGGCCTGGATGCCCACCTTTACAGCCTGTGTTTCTGGTTCTGTAGGACACAGAATGACCAACTGTTCAGGATCACAGCCTGGGGTTGGACCACCGCCCTCCTTGGCACATTTTAAATGCAAGCTGCTAGGTTCTGGGGTATTCCGAAGCTTCCCCTCCTTCCCCTCCCTGCTCACCTGAGCACGCAGAGACCATGGAATGCTTTAGAGCTCAGGTGTTTCCCTAGATCTGCAAGAGTGGTCTGCGAGGAGAGCTGGTTCCAGCGCCTTGAAGGCCAGCTTGCAGATGAACGGATGGCTGGCCCAGCCAGCTCCCCATGGGTCTCACCCCGCCCTGCTCTGACCCACAGGACCAATCCTCTTGAAGAAAATTCCATGTAGAAAAAAACAAACTGGAGTTGAGTTTGGTTTATTATTAACAATACAGAAAAGTTACTTTCTCTGTAAAGTCTTTCACCATGTGGTTCTTTCATAGGCAGCTCCTGGTTAGGTTTTAATTTACCAAAAGTTAATTTATGCAAAACTTATACAGAAACATTTTTTTCCCACTATCAAAAACCCCAGTCCTTGACCCACCTGCCCCTCTTACTTCCTGGCATACAGAGGGTTAGGTCCAAACGAGTTGTAACAGGAGACACTGGACCCAGCCGAGCGCTCAGCATCGGGAACGGCTGGGCATGTTGTGACTGTTTTTCTAACAGAACCTTGTATAGCATTGAAAACAACATGGAAATGGATGACTTTAGACATGGAATTCTCTCCAGGCAGCACTGCCAGGTGAACAGAGAGATAAGTCACATGCATCCACAAATAACAGCCATTGAAGACCCTGTATAATCCTCCCACCCAGCAAAAATGAGAAAAATAATCTAAAGGTATCAGTAGAGCTTGCTTACTGTTCACTCATTCATTTGTCCTGTAAGTTAGCTTTGATAATAATTTTAATAAAAATTTTCAAGTTGGGCAACCATAGTTTATAACTGTATGAATGTGTGATGATCTGAAACTGACTTAATTTCACCCGCTGGATACCTCGGGTGGTGACGCCACAGCACAGCTGGTTTTAGTTACAGCTCATTCTTTCCATGTGTGAGTCGCCTTAGGCCACATCACCTCATGTGGAAAATCCGTGGTTGTTTCTGGGGATGCCATGACGGTCATTGTTAAGTAACTTCACAGGATTTGAAAGTTGAGCAGGTATTAGGGGGAGAATAGCTGTCCATGAAGCTGGTAATTAATTCTTGGGCTTCCCTATAGCCAGAGAACCAGATAAAGCATTATGTTCGATTTTAAGGCTCTGTTCTCAATTCACGCTGAATGATTTCCCTCCCACGTAAAGTGACACTGACTTAGTCCCTGCCGCACATTGCTTTGCAATCCCAGAGGATTGAGGTGAGCCCAAGCTTGCGTTCTCCCCGGCTGTGCTTCTGAACCCTTCCTGTCATGGTTTGCCTCCATCTGGGCGCCCTCCTGTTGTTCCCTGCACATCACATTCTCCTTTTGCGAATCCTGTGTGTGGTGAGGGGCGTCACCTTCCTTCTGACTTGACTGGTGTGTGTGGGGTTGGTGGGGCCTGCTGTGTGAGTGGGGTCGAGACAGTGCACTGCCGGGGCTGCAGCTGCATGTGGACTGCTGAATTCCTCCTCTTGCAGCTGCTGGAGCAGACTCAGAACCTAGAGACAACTTTCCATTAATAGGTTCCTCTAGTGCCCTGGACTTTTCAAATTAAATCCCTTCTAACATGATTCTGTTACTCAAAGACAGGCTATTTTCATCTGGGGTTCTTTCAATTTTATTTTTTGAAACAGCAGACATAGTTTTTGTTTAAGTCCTAACCTATTTGTTATTTCCCCTTTCCTTTTCTTGGATATTTGTTGTCTGTTTCAAACTAACATCTAGAGCATTTAAGAAACTTTTTATATGAAAACAATTTCAAGCTTTCATAGTTACAAACAAAAGTAGTGCACAGAACACCTGTCTGTGTACCCTTTACCCACGTGCAGCTGTTCACACTTCACCCCGTTGGCTCTGTCTTCACATACCTGCTCACTGGTGTGTGTTGATGCAGATGTGAATGTGTGACATCGTTATTTCTGAACCATAGTTTCAAGTAATCAAAAGGAAACATCAGCAAACCACATCATGAGACCATTTCTATGAAAAATGGGCAGGAAGAACAGTGTTCTTCAAAATTGTCAATGTCATAAAAGACAAAGAAAGACTGTGGGAATGTCTCAGAGTCAGGGGCATTAAAGGAACAGGGCAGCTAAGGGCAACGCCTGGCCCTGGACCCGAGCCTGCCCTGGAGGGCAGAGATTCCCCAGAATACTGGAGAATCCACTGAGAAAGGGAGAAAACGCCGTGATCTTCATGAAGTTTTCCAAAGCCTCGTTCATAATAGATTTTTCCAAAAATAATATTTGATTTAATAAAAATTAAGACCCACTGATCAAAAGACACAAATGATAGTAAATGTTTGTGAATTATGTATTTCTCTGATAAAAGACTTGGATCCAGAATATATAAAAACTCTCCGAATATGAAATTATATAACCTAATAAGAAAAAGATGGGTAAGTACCCATAAAGTTGCTAGACATATGATTTCCAGATAGCACATCTGAGAGAGACATGGGCTAGATAAGCACATCCTGACCCTTCGCGGCCCGGCGCTTGTGTGCATGTCCTAAGAAACGCTTCCTCCGGTTCCGCGGGCAGTGCTGTTGCAGCTTCCTGCTCCTGTTCAAGGATTTTGTAGGTTGTTTATGAAGCCTTTGGAGGGCTTCAAACTGACACAGGCTTTAAACCACAGAAATCTGCAGAAGCCACAAGCAAGAGTTTTTATTTTGTGGAGAGGAAGTTCCCCAACCCCCAACTGAATAAGAATATTTTCTCCATGACTGAGGCACGCTTGTTAGCTTCAAGAACTGCCATCGAAGCAACACGTTACCTGCTGGCTGAGGTGCTTTCCGCAACCTGGCATCCAGCCAGGGCCAGGCTGTTTCTTTAATGCCCTTTACTCTGACTCATTTCCTTTCTTTGTCTTTATGACATTGGTGTTTTTGAGGAATGCTGTCCTCACTTTTTCATAGTAACATTCTCGTTTTGTGTGTTTCAAATGTGTTCTGTTCACAGCACTGAGGCTGTGTGTCCTCAGCTGGTGCAGCATGTGGGCGATGTATCCGGCTCACTGATGTTGCTTCTAATCTCCCGGCCAAGGTGTCACTGGTTTCACTGCTCTGTAATCACCATTTTTTTCTCCCTTGCAACTATTAATAATACACAGTCAGTGGAGAAACACTTTGAGACCATGCAAATATCCTGCCTTCATCAGAATTTTCCCTGGATTTAGCATCATTGGTGATTCTTGCCCAATTCAGTCGTTATGATGGTTGGAAAATGATTTTCCTGCCTCGCAGCCCTCCACAGCTGTCCATGCTGTGAGCATTCTGTTCAAGCTGGAGAAGTCCTATTCAGATCTAGTCATACATGTACCTATCACTGGTACGGACTCATGGATTCCCATTTCCCCCGAATGGTTTTTAATTATTTTGGTGCCCAAACTGTGCAAGATTCAGCAAGTGAGAGTCCTCGGCTGGCAGCTGTGCTGTGGCGTGCCTTGCAGCCTTGGCATCTGCCTTGCTTTGTTGAACGTTTCCACACTTGCATCATGAGGTGCCCTAGGCTCAGCTTGCACTTTGCCTGCACCTGCCCTGGAATCTGCCATTTAATCTGCCTTTTGGAGGAACAAGGAGTCCTGGTTCCTTTCCTGAGGGAATGGATTTAGAGAGAGGATCTGGGTCCCTGGCATGTTCCTTGCTCCTGCATCTTGGCTGAGGGTATCTTTCTGGCCAGTCTGGGTTCCAAAAGGATCACCCTGAACCCTGCCCACTGTGTGTCACCTCATCTCTGCAAACTCACTACTGGGGTTTCTTTGTATTTTGTAACAAGGATATTGGCGTCTTTTAAAACATTTTTTTTCTTTCAACTTTTATTTTAGATTTGGGGTACGTGTGCACGTTTGTTACCTGGGTATGTTGCATGATGTGCCGTGTGGGCTGGGGCCTCCCTTCTCCAGCTGGGCCTCTCTGGGCGGCCTCTGCAGAGCTACTCTGGGCTCCCTCACAGCATGCTGGTGGCAGCTGCTCCAGAGAAAATGTTCCAGCAGAAGTGGGTGAATGTCGTGTTCCTGAATGTCCCATGGCATCACTTGTGCTGCCCCCAGGGTCAGAGCAGTCACAAGTCTCTCTCAAGTTGCAGGGCTGGGCACCCAGGCCCCAGCCACATGTGAATGGGGCAGCATGCACAGCCTGGTTCCTGTCTACTTCCTGAAGGTCCACAGGACCCTGGGAGGTGTCTAAAAAAGTGGGCTAGAAACGCTGCCTTTCCTCTCCCTTTAAAGAGCAAGTGATTGAGCATACTGGTTAGGACGTAGTTCATTAAAGTGGGAGCAGAATTCAGCTGGCCACAAATGCAGATGCCTCCTCTGAAGCTTCCACCCCCACCCTACTACAGGTGTCCTGACCTTTCTGTCAGCCATGCGGCCTCTGCCTGCTCCAGCATCTGCTAACCATCATCATCCTTTCTGACGTGTTCTCTGCTTTGCGGCATATGATCTGAAGCACATGGTTTCTTATTTGGTAGTTAAAACTGCAGAACCCTTTGCAAATTCAGCAGCAGCTGAGGAAGGAATCCTTACCCAGGCCTGACATGCACACTGCAACACCACTGAGGTTCCAACAAAGACCTGTAGCTTCCGATGGTGACAGCACTCTGCATTCTTTTTTTTTCTCTTGAGATGGGAGTTTCACTCTTGTTGCCCATACTGGAGTGCAATGGCGTGATCTTGGCTCACTGCAATCTCTGCTTCCTGGGTCCAAGTGATTCTCCTGCCTCAGTCTCCCAAGTAGCTGGGATTACAGGTGTAAGCCACCACTCCCAGCTGATTTTTGTATTTTTAGTAGAGACAGGGCTTCATGTTGGCTAGGCTGGCCTCAACTCCTGACTTCAGGTGATCTGCCCACCTCAGCCTCTCAGAGTGCTGGGATTGTGGGATTGCAGGCGTGAACCACTGTGCCCAGCTGTACTCCGCATTTTCTACATTTCTCCTTAATAGCCGCCCCACTTTTTCTTTGAGCACCTGCCATATATATCCAGTGATAGAAAGTGATGTAGGGGCTAGGCATGGTGGCTCATGCCTGTAATCCCAGAACTTTGGGAGACTGAGGCAGGCAGATCACTTGAGGCCAGGAGTTTGAGACCAGCCTGGCCAACATGGTAAAACCTCATCTCTATGAAAAATACAAAAATTAATTAATTAGCCAGATATAGTGATGCACACCTGTAACCCCCAGCTACTTGGGAGGCTGAGGCAAGAGAATCACTTGAACCTGGGAGGAGGAGGCTGCAGTGAGCTGAGATTGCACCACTGCACTCCACCCTGGGCAACAGAGCAAGACTGTCTCTAAATAAGTAAACAAAGTAAAAATAAAAAAATTTTAAAGTGCTGTAGGGCATGAGAAAGTCAAAGAAGGACCCTTGTGTTTGCTTAGCCCACAGTGTAGTTAGGGACTTTAAATCCAGATGGTTTCCTGCTGGAGCTGGGAAGCAACAGGCTCCCACCTCACAGTGCACCTCACCTGCAGGGGACCCTCCTGGAGGCCAGCTCAGCTGTCTCACTTGGCTGAATGGCTGCAGCTGCTAGAGGAGAGGTCTGGTTCTTTCCCCACAGGACCTGCAGGACCGCAACGATGAACTGCAAGCTGAGCTGGAAGGCCTGCAGACGCGGCTGCCTGAGAGCCAGCACAGCCCCTCATGGGTCCCAGATGTGTGCGGACGGCAGCTCTCTGGACTCAGCCCAGCAGGTAGGAGCCTGTCCCTGGGAGGGAGCTGACCCAAGGCCTGCTATTGACACCAAGGCCCAGAGCCAGGAGAGGAGGGTGGAGATGATGAAGATGATGTGACCTGAAGAGAGGTGGTCTCTGCAGAGACTTTGAAAGGAGGGCAACCCTGCAGTACAGAAGGTCACCTGAAGAGGGAGGAGGAAGGGAGGCTGAGGGTGGGCAGCCCCTGGTCTGGCCCAGGCTGCTCCCACATCTGAGAGCTGGTCTCAGTGGCACAGTACTTGCTGAGACTCAGAAGAACCAAGTCCTGGCGAATACGCTGGGGCCTCCCAGTACTCAGGCCTGTTCGGACAGAAGCTGGTGAGCTTGCCCTTGCTGCTTCTGGGGTGATGTGGTAGCTGGCACCCCTCAAGTCTGAATGAGGCAGGGAGGCACCAGGCACCCAGGGAGCGATCCTGCCTGGCCAAGTGCCCCTGTGCTCCCAGCTGATGGGGTTGGGACAAGCTCCAAGCACCCAGAGGCCCCAGAACCCAATTGAAGTGTCTCTGGCTCCTCTGGAGAGAGAATGGGGATCCAGGTGCTGCAGCCATCCTTGAGGTCTGCAGTGCTCCTTTTGGAGGATGGGGTGGCCTCTGACCGCCCAACAGCAGCATACAATGCACATGGCTCTGTATCCATTGCTGTGACAGGGGCCCATGGGGACCCAGTGGCCCCACTGTCTTCCCCTCGCTCCCCCGTCATGCCAGTCTCAGCCCCTCAGAGATTTTGCTGCCGTCTGTAACCCTGGGAGAATCTCAGAGCTCTCCTGTTTCCCTGAAACTGTTTACTCAATAGAACAGAAAAAAAATGTGTACCCAAAAAAGCCAATATGAGAACCTCCCAGGGGAGCCTGGTGGGTCTTTTGTGCATGTGGGGCCGACCTCCTGGGACCCCTAAGGCAGCCCCTCCCCTGCTGGTTCCTGGATTGGAGTCAGGCTCCCAAGGCACAGCCCTGACGGCTCACAGGCTCTCGGGAAGCTGCAGGGAAGAATAAGACCCTGTCGGCCACACATCTGGGAAACACACATGTCCATGCACCCAGGGTGGTGCCTGTGGGTCTGTAGCCCCATTGATGTCCCACCTGGACATCGCTGGCCATCACCTCCCTGCCTGTCAGCCTCAGAGCCCTAATTCCAGCAAGGGTTAGTGTGCCAGACTCGCCTCAGAATCCAGCATCATTTGTGTAATGCAATAATGAAGAACGTAGGGCCACCAAGAAAAGGCGGAAGCTGCAATGCGAGGAATGGATAGATCACCTTTGCACACATAGCTGTGGTTGTGGTCGTCTGCAGGTCATCTAAAGCGCTGCACTGCTGGGGATCTGCTGGGCCGCAGGCCACCCTGTCCTCCTGTTTCCTCTGTGTCCCTGGCATCTTCAGGGAACAGGATTTAGGGTGTGGTAAATGTACTATGGCACAAAACTTTTAGGGAATAAAGGGGCCCCTGAGAAGCTTGTGGGGAGCCAGGGCTCGTCTCATCTATGAGTGTTCCAGTAAATAATGGAACGCTGTGTACCGAGGAGTGCTGACTTTCAGAATGCAGCAGCATCCTCACAGCCAGCACCGCCTGCCCTTCACAGATGCCACCCAGATGTCAGATTGGGGGTTTGGAAGGGGCCCCCTTGGCATCCTCAGTGCGACAAACGGAAGTGTCCTCTTGTTTGCATGCATTTCATTCCTGGCTAATTCTCCAGTGAGTATAGAAACAGAGCTGATGGTGGAACAACTGAAAGAGCATTACCAAGACCTCAGGACCCAGCTGGAGGCCAAGGTGAGGGGAGCGTGGGGCTGTGGGGCCCCGGGGCAGCAGCTGCCGTATGTCAGGCAGCTTTACCCAACCACACTGACATTTCCACGGGTGTCTTCCCTGGAATCCTCTGTCTCATTGTGAGCCCTTTTGGTGAGGAAAGTTTGTAGGGAAATGCAAATAAAACTGACATGCTGCCCAAACCCTCTTTGGAAGGACATAGGACATAGGCTGACTGACGGGAGGGAATGCTGCGATGATCTGGGGTGTCACAAGCAGACACCTGAGGCAGTGCCGTGGCCGGCCTCCCTTGCCAGTCTGCAGGTGGAATCAGTTACCGGCTGTGCTCCAAGCCTGAGCCACCTGGCATTTGCCCTCTGGTTAGCTCAGTGGCTTTATGGCCAGGATCACCCTGGATAAAGCCGTCAGGATGAACTTAGCCCTGTTCTGTTCTTAGACTGTGGTGACTTTTGAGGAACAGCATCCATGCTACTCCTCCATCTGAGTAGCGGCTAGATGGAGCTGCCTCTGTCCTGTGGCCATGCCCTGGGGGTCCCCGAAGAATTAACCAGAAGCTCTATTAAGCCCATGGTTGGGTGGTATTCCTTCCATCGAGCATCCCCAGGCCATTCAGAGCCACCCCGAGGTCCCGTAAAGGTTCTATCCTCTGCGTCCCTTCAGTGCTTGGCCAGATGCCCCAGTGAGCCCCGAGCTTCCTGTCCCCGCCTGCTACCCTGCCTCGGGGGAACAGGTGACTCGCACCACACTGGGCCCTGGGGAGCACCAGCGGCATTCATATCACTGTCCCATTCCACACACCCTGGCACCTTGGCGGGCCAGGACTCCCGTTTTTGCACGTTGTGCAAACCTTTGGGTTTCTGTGTTGTGTCAGTAGCTGGGTCATTTTTCACAGCCTCCGGTCCATGCTGCTTATGTTTCTCATTTCAGGTAAATTACTATGAAACGGAAATTGCGGCACTGAAAAGGAACTTTGAGAAGGAGAGGAGGGACGTGGAGCAGGCTTGCAGGCGCGAGGTCAGCATGCTGGAGGGTCAGAAGGCCGACCTGGAGGAGCTCAACGAGAAGTCTCAGGAGGTCATCCAGGGCCTGCAGGAGCAGCTGCAGGACGCAGCCCGTAGCCCCAAGCTTGAGTGGATGTGGCTGGCACCCGGCTGCACACAGGCACTGTGTGGCCTGGCCCTGTGGCATCAGAGCCACCTGTGGCAGATCAGGTGTGGCGGCTTCTTTGGAGATTTCAAGTCTGGGGTTTCTTGCCAAGAACCAAAATTTGAAATTAGACTTAGGAAACAACTCAGAATTGCTGTGCCTCCTGACTGGGTGATTTTCCTCTGGGCAGATGGGCGAGTCCCCAAAGAATAGGTCCTGGCATGAGGATTCCGGCTCTAAATTTAAAGTACGCATTGGAGCATGGTCCGTGAAGCTGTTGGCTGTGTAGAAACAGCCTAGTGCTCTGTACCCTCTGCCTCAGCCGTGCCTGGCAACAGCATCGCCTCCCTGGCTCAGAACTGCCCACTTCTCCAGGGCCAGGCAGGGTAGCATGCGGGGAGAACAGGAAAGGCCGGAAACCCTGAACAAGGGGAAAGATTGCCAGGGGCGTCAGTGAGATTCCCGAAAAGGCTCTAGTGTATAAGCAACAGATAAGGCTTACAGAAAGCCCGTGCTGGTGTTTTGTGTGTTCTGGTGTGAGCTACATGCAAAGTGAGCATGTATGTTCTTGTTGGGGGCATCTGAGGTGGGAGAGGAAGTGCCTGGTCATTGCAGACAGGCTGCTGCTCAACTGGCAGCCACTGCCCTGTGGAGAGCATTGGCCCCAGCTTAGAAGAAGATGGGCCCTCCTGCCTTTCTGGCCAGGCACAGTGGTTCATGTGTGTAATCTTAGCACTTTGGAAGGCTGAGGTGGGTGGACTGCTTGAGCTCAGAAGTTCAAGACCAGCCTCGCCAACATGACAAAACCCTGTCTCTACTAAAAATATAAAAAATTAGCTGGGTGGCAGCGTGCGCCTGTAGTCCCAGCTACTCAGGAGGCTGAGGCAGGAGAATTGCTTGAACCCGGGAGGCGGAGGCTGCAGTGAGCCGAGGTTGTGCCACTGCACTCCAGCGTGGCGCCTAGTGACGGAGTGAGACTCTGTCTCAAAATAAATAAATAAATAAAACACGTCATCTTTCCATCCTGTGCCTCCCCGGGCTTTCAGCTGTTTCCCCTTTAAACCAAGAGCATGTATGGTAAGGCACTGGGTCAGAGTCCCTGCAGACCCCACTGGGGACAGAGGGGCAGGCACAGGCAGCCCCCCTCCTCTCAGCATCCAGGCCATTGTGTACCTAGTCCCCATCCAGAGCTGTCGGCTGGGAGGTCTCGGGCAGCTTGCTTCTGGGGAGCTGCTGTCCCTGCTCTGCCTGGCTCCTGATCTGCCAACTCATGGAGGTGGAGCCCCCTCTGACCACTTCCTTGCTCCCCCTGCCCTGGCCAGGCACGGACCATGTGCCCCTTCGGGGTTGTGCTCTTGCCCGCCCTCACCTCACTTCTGCTGGACTCTCCCATGGACCACCAGAGGTCCCAAGGCCCACAGCTTTAGGGATTTAGGGGCAGTTTTGGCTCTTAGTATCCAGTGTGATCCAGCAGCACCCACTGCAGTGTGGGCCACGTCCTATGTCTGCCCTGTGCAGGCGGGTGCCTGCCAGGGACTTGGAACGCAGCCTGCACTGCCAAGGGGCTGCTCCTAGGTCCTGTTTGGTGGCCGTCATCTTCCATATGAACAGTCCACAGGGAAAGGATTTGCTCTTGGGCTTCCACGTGCAGAACTTTGCCCTGTGGCATGGATCCTCTGAACTCCAAGGAGGGCCCTGGGTATGGAATGAAGCTGGGGCTGAGGGAGGCAAGGAGGGATAAAGAAAGCCAGCCAAAGGCCGGGCGTGGTGGCTCATGCCTATAATC
This sequence comes from Leontopithecus rosalia, assembly GCA_028533165.1. Classification (NCBI taxonomy): domain Eukaryota; kingdom Metazoa; phylum Chordata; class Mammalia; order Primates; family Cebidae; genus Leontopithecus; species Leontopithecus rosalia. The sequence continues at coordinate 149,897,145 of CM052652.1, read as the reverse complement.
CCAGCACTTTGGGAGGCCGAGGTGGGTGGATCACGAGGTCAAGAGATCGAGACCATCCTGGTCAACATTGGTGAAACCCCGTCTCTACTAAAGACACAAAATATTAGCTGGGCATGGTGGCGCGTGCCTGTAATCCCAGCTACTCAGGAGGCTGAGGCAGGAGAATTGCCTGAACCCAGGAGGCGGAGGTTGCTGTGAGCCGAGATTGCGCTATTGCACTCCAGCCTGGGTAACAAGAGTGAAACTCCGTCTCAAAAAAAAAAAAAAGCCAGCCAGCCAAGAAAGGAGGTCACGGCCATTGCAGCAGCTGGGCGGACTTTCCTAACCCGAGAGGGGCTGGGGTGGCAGGGCTGTGGCATGTGACAGTTCTATTTTCTGCAGGAGAGAGGCCAAGGCAAAGATGAGTGGAGCGCCATCACGTCTGGGAGCCCTGCCTGCCTTCGAGGACCTGACCCTTGGGCTGGAGGAGCCACCGCAGGGATTCCTGCCGCGTGGGAGCCAGAGGCCGGAGGAGCTGGAGCTAAAGAGGCCGCAGTGGGCGGAGCAGGGACCTCCAAAGCCGCAGTCCCGTGCGAGCAGAGAGCACGCCCAGAAGTGCGCATCGTTGGCCCTCGAAGAGGACGGGTGGGAACTCGCCCGCATGAAGCGAGTGGACAGGCTCCCAAAGGAAGCAGAGATGCTGCGGTCCCTGCTGAAGGATGGGCTGGTGGCAGGAAGTGGCCAGGAGGGCGCACACGGCCCTCCGCCACTGTGTCCAGCCTGCGGGGAGCGGCTACTGGCCTGGCCGGCCGCAGGCAATGACGGAGAGTCCGGGGAGGCGGCAGGAGCCGGGCCTGGCTGCGGGCAAGCCCAGGACAAAGACGCTGTGCAGGATCCGTCCCCAGCCCCCGCCCCGGCATCCCTCCGGCCCTCAGAGAAATCTCGTGTGCAGCCCCGTGGAGTGGATGGGGGGACTGTCCCAGAGGAGCCAGAGCCTTTCTGCACTGGCACAGCGGGCCTGGAGCAGCCTGGAGCCCAGGAGCTGCCTCTGCTGGGAACAGAGGGAAATGCCTTGCCTGCCCAGCCAGGGATGTGGGAGCCACCCCTCAGCTTGGCTACCTTGCTCAGGGGACAGGCTGAGAGCCCACAGGCTGTCCAGGAAGAGCCTGCCCGGAGCTGGAGCAGGGTGCCCCCAGTGGGGAGCCAGGGACAGGCCTTGGAGGGGCAGGCCACGGCTGAGGGCGCCCTGGAGCCTGGGTGCCACCAGCACAGCGTGGAGGTCACCAGAAGAGGGTCTTCACCGTCCCCCTTCCAGCTCACAGACCTGCGGGGCGCCGGACAGGGGCACCTTGCTGTCCCAGGAGAGAAGGAGGCTGAAATAGCGCTGGAGAGAGAGAAGGATGAGATGGAAACCAAACCTCTACACCTGGAGGACGTCGTCCAGGCTCTGGAGAAACACGGAGATTTGAGAGAGAACGATAGGTCTGGTTTCTACTCATTCTTAAAACGCAGTTAACTGACCACTGTTGTTAACGGTGCTGCCTGGCCCTTCCTGCCAACAAGCTCTCACCCCTGATGGGGGTGGCTGTGTAGCCCTCCAGCCTGGGTAGGGGTCCTTAGCCCAGCCCTGTCCCAGAATCCCACAGTCACCAGGTGCTCTGAGTGGGCAGAGGGAGGCAGGATGGCCTCGGCCTTTCCGAGCAGCCCAGCTGGCCCTGTGTCCCCGCCTTTTGGTCTTAGGAAGTTCTTGCTGCTGCTTTTTTTTTTTTAAGAAAGACAGAGTCTTGCACTGTTGCCCCTGCTGGAGTACAGTGGTGCAATCTCGGCTCACTGCAACCTCTGCCTCCCTGGTTAAAGAACGAGAGATTTTTGTACCTCAGCCTCTCAAGTAGCTGGGATTACAGGCGCCTGTCACCACGGCTGGCTAACTTTTGTATTTTTAGTAGAGGTGAGGTTTCACCATGTTAGCCAGGCTGGTCTTGATCTCCTGACCTCATGATCCGCCTGCCTCACCTCCCAAAGTGCTGGGATTACAGGTGTGAGCCACTGTGCCCGGCGCTTGCTTCCAAAAGGTTTCCATTGTTCCCAGCAGAAGCTGTACACCCATTAAACGGTAACTTGCTAGTATCGTGTTGAGGATTTTAGCATCGGTTTTGCATCATGAGGGCTGGTCTGCAGTTTCCTTTGTTGGTCTGTAGTGTCCTTGCTTGGCTTTGGTATCGAGTAATGCTGACTTTCTAGAATGGGTTTGGAAGTGTTCCCTCCTCTTCAATTCTTGGCAGAGTTTGAGAAGAGGTGGTGGAAGTTTTTATTTAAGTGTTTGGTAGAATTCACCTGTGAAGCCATCAGCCCCTGGGCTTTGCTGTGAGGTTTTTGGGTTTTTGTTTTTTTTCTTCAGTCGGAGTCTTGCTTTTGGCCCAGGCTGGAGTGCAGTGGCAGTATCTCGGCTCACTGCAACCTCCGCCTCCAAGTTTCAAGTGATTCTCCTGTCTCAGCCTTCCAGGTAGCTGGATTACAGGTGTGCACCACCACACCTGGCTAATTTTTGTATTTTTTGTAGAGATGGGGTTTTGCCATGTTGGCCAGGCTGGTCTTGATCTCCTGACCTCGGGGGATTTGCCTACCTCTGCCTCCCAAAGTGCTGGATTATAGGAGTGAACCACCATGCTTGGCCGTTATGAGGTTTTAAAATTCCTGATTCGGTCTCCTGAGACTGGTCTGTTTAGATCTTCTGATTCTCCTGAGTCAGTTTTGGAAGATTGTGTTTAGGAATTTGGACACTGACATTTTTGAAGAATCAAGACCATCTTGGAGACTGTGCACAGTCCCTGTGCCTGCCTCTCCTTGTGATGAGGTCCAGGTGATGCTTCTCAGGTGGGCCATGTGGTGCTGCCTCCCTCTGCCCATTCCCTTTGGAGGCTCAGTGTTTCCTATTGGATCTCTTGCCATCCCTAGGTGATTTCTTCTAACCTTTAGTGACCTTTAGAAAAAGTTCCTTTATGGCCAGGTATGGTGGCTCACACCTTCAATCCCAGCACTTCGGGAGGCTGAGGCAGGCAGATCACCTGAGGTCAGGAGTTGGAAATCAGCCTGGCCAACATGGTGAAATCCCATCTCTGTTTTTAAAAATACAAAAATTAGGCAGGCATGGTGGCGCAGGCATGGTGGCACGTGCCTGTAGTCCCAGTTACTTGGGAGGCTGAGGCAGGAGAATCACTTGACCCCGGGAGGCAGAGGTTGCAGTGAGCCCAGATAGTGCCACTGCACTCCAGTCCCAAAAAAAATCCATTAGTGAAACTGTATTTAGAGTATGTTTCCTGTTTTTTGCTTATCTGAAAGGTGTCTTAAATGTTCCTTCATTTCTGTAAGGCAGTAATCCTAGGAACACAAACTAGAGGGCTGCCTATCGGCTCTTGAAATGTCTTCTTTCTGTGTCTGGGACTCGGTTGCTGACGCTGCATGGTCAGCCTGCAGTCTGACTGCCCTTCCTTCGTGTGCGTTTCCATGGACTCGGTGGCCTAACACGACACAAATGTGCACTCTTATGGTTTCGGAGGTTGGAAGAGTGAAGGGTCTCCCTGGGCCAGGAGTGAGGTGCTGGCAGGGCTGCGGGGCCATCTGGGGGCCCGGAGGGGAGCTCCCTGCCTTGCCTTCTCCAGCGGCGTTGACTCGTGGCATCGTTCCATCCTGGAAGCCAGCCCTGGGTGGCCGAGGCGTTCTCGTGTCACCTCACTGCGACACTGACTCTTCTGCCTCTGCTTTCCACTTCTAAGGACCCTTGTGACTACGCTGGGTTCCTCTGGAGAATCCAGAATCATCTGCTGTCAGAGAAGGAGCAGCCTTCATTCCCCCTGCTATGTAATGTCACATAGTCTCTGTTAGAGGCCAGTATGGTGCCATCCACAGTAGGTATCTGACTTTTGTGCTCTGGCTACATCTGAGACCTCTATCTTTGGTGGTTTTTCTTTGGTGTGCATTTCTTTCTTTTTAACTTTTTATTTTTATTTTATTTATTTATTTGTTTGTTTATTTATTTATTTATTTATTTATTTTGAGGCAGAGTCTTGCTCTGTTTTCCAGGCTGGAGTGCAATGGCTCGATCTCAGCTCACTGCAACCTCCGCCTCCTGAGTTCAAGCAATTCTTCTCCCTCAGCCTCCCAAGTAGCTGGGATTATAGGTGCCTGCCACCATGCCCAGCTGGTGTGTGTGTGTGTGTGTGTGTGTGTGTGTGTGTGTGTGTGTTTAGTAGAGATGGGATTTCCCCACGTTGGCCAGGCTGGTCAGTGATCCTCCTGTTGCAGCCTCCCAAAGTGCTGGGATTACAGGCCTGAGCCACCTTGCCTGACCACTTTTTATTTATTTTATTTATTTATTTTTTTTTTTGTAGAGATGGAGTCTCACTATTTTGCCCAGGCTGGTCTCAAACTCCTGGCCTCAAGTGATCCTCCTGCCTCAGCCTCCCAAAGTGGATCCTCTTTGAGATTACAGGTGTGAGTCACCAGGCCTGGCTTCTTTTTAACTTTTTATTAAAGTGTGATATACAAGGCCGGGCGCAGTGGCTCACGCCTGTAATCCCAGCACTTTGGGAGGCCGAGGTAGATAACAAAGTCAAGAGATCAAGACCATCCTGGTCAAAAAGGTGAAACCCTGTCTCTACTAAAAATACAAAAATTAGCTGGGCATGGTGGTGGGTGCCTGTGTCCCAGCTACCCGGGAGGCTGAGGCAGGAGAATTGCTTGAACCCAGGAGGCAGAGGTTGCGGTGAGCCGAGATCGCGCCATTGCACTCCAGCCTGGGTAACAAGAGCGAAACTCCATCTCAAAAAAAAAAAAGTGATACACATAAGAAAATGTCTTTATATGTACAATTAGGAGAATTGTCAATAAATTGAACATATCTTTGTTACCACCACCCAGAACAAGAGAGAGAACTGACTGAAGTCCCCAGGGGTAACCACTTCTCACAGCATAGATTCAGTTTGCTTTTTTTCCTTGTGCTTTAGGGAAAGGAATCACGCAGTGTGTGCTCTTTTTGTCCAACTTTCTTGGCTCAGCCTGTTTGTGCTGTTCACCCGTGCTGTTGCTGTAGTTCATGCATTTGCATTGCTGTGTGGTATTCAGTTGTGTGAACATATCACAGTTTATTCTTGCTCCTGTTGATGGGTATTTGGGTAGTTCCTGGGTTTGGCTCTCAAAAAAGGAGCTGCACTGAACATTGTCGCATGTGTCTTTTGGAGCATTATGTTGGGCTCTACCTAGAAATGGGATTGTTGTGTTGTGGGCATAGGTGTAGTTTTCCTTTTGTTTATCCTACTTAGAAAACATTGTCCCAGCCAGGCACGTTGGCTCACACCTATAATCCCAGTACTTTGGGAGCCCAGGAGTTCAAGATTAGTCTAGGCAACATAAGGAGACTGTTTTTACAAAACTTAAGAAAAATTAGTCATGGTGCATGCACCTGTGGTCCCAGCTATTTGGGAGGTTGAGGTGGAAGGATCACCTGAGCCTGGGAGGCTGAGGCTGCAGTGAGCTGAGATTGTACCACTGCGCTCCAGCCTGGGTGGCAGAACAAAAGAAAAAAGAAAAGAAAAAGGATTTTTCCTGTTGTATGTATGGATTGCATTAGTGTCTTATGAAAACCTCTCAGCAGGCCGGGCGCGGTGGCTCACACCTGTAATCCCAGCACTTTGGGAGGCCAAGACGGGTGGATCACGAGGTCAAGAGATTGGCCATTCTGGCCAACATGGTGAAACCCCGTCCCTACTAAAAATACAAAAATTAGCTGGGCATGGTGGTGCGTGCCTGTAGTCCCAGCTACTCAGGAGGCTGAGGCAGGAGAATCGCTTGAACCCGGGAGGTGGGGGTTGCAGTGAGCGGAGATTGCGCCATTGCACTCCAGCCTGGCACCTGGCAACGTAACAGGACTCTGTCTCAAAAAAAAAAAAAAAGAAAAAGAAAACCTCTCAGCCATTACTATTAAAATATTGCCTCTCCTCCCACTGTTTTCTTCAATTAGATGCATGATATTAGATCTTTCTGCTTTCTCAACCTCTGTTTTATATTTCCCATCTTCTCTCTGTATCACATTTGGGGTATTTTTTCCGTACCTCTGTGTTCCAGGTCAGTATCTCTTTCATTCAGCTCTGTGTAATCTGCTATTTAACCCATTCTACGAGTTTTTATTTTGACATTGACTTTTTGTTCATTTCTAAAAATTCCGTTTGGTCCTGTCTGATCACTGTCGAGTTCATTGTTTCTTCCTGTCTTGTATTTATGCAAACATTGCATATCACTTAGTTTGTATCTAACAGTTCCAATACCTGCAGTTTCTAGGGGATTGAATTCTGGCTTCTGGCTGCCACTGTCCTTTGTGGGTGGCTTTGCTCCATGTATGTTCTGGTGATCTTTGATTGTGAGCTCATTTGCTTGACGTTAATCTCTGAGAACGTACGGAACCTTACGTAGGATGCTATTGCTTTTGCAGAGAAGTGGGAGGCTACTGAGCTGGGACCATCTCACCCTCCTTCTAGGGCCCTGGCTGTGCAGGTGTCCACAGTGCAGCTTCTCCATTCTGCTGACAGCAGTGCTGACATAGGCATTGGTTGCAGGGTGCCCCCAGCTTTGTATTGCATAATGCTCAACTTTGGTTTCAGCTTCCAGGATTTTGTTTTGTTTGGAGACTCTTGGAGGTTTCCTTTTCTTTCCATGAGGGCAGTCACGGAAAATCAGCTTTGTGCAGGATCTAGTTGCTGGGCAGTTGTGGGGTGGATCGGGGGAGCAACCCTCAGCTTATTGGCCTTGCATCAACTTGTTCCCATTCTGGAGTCAGAGTGATAGTTTCAAAACTCTCCTGTTTCACTCTCCTGCTTGAAACCCTTTGCTGCTCTTAATTCCGATGGCTTCTGTTTTCTCTTTAGTTCCTCATGAGATAAAATGAAGGCATATGAAGAAGATGCTTATGTTTACTATTATAAGTGTCATACATAAAGTAAAGTGGACGTGGTGGCTCACATCTGTGATCCCAGCATTTTGTGAGGTCTTGGTGAGAGGATCACTAGGAGTTCGAGACCAGCTCGGGCAACATATCGACACCCCCATCTCAACCACAACAAAAATTAGCCTGGCATAGTGGCGCATAACTATTGTAGTCCCAGCTTTTGGGCCCAGGAGTTCAAGGCTGTAGTGAGCTATGATTGTGCCACTGCACTACAGCCTGGGTTATAGAACGAGACTCCATCTCAAAGAAAAAATGATAATACGTAAAGTGAACATGGTGAGATCATGTGGCTTCAGTATTTTCAGAAAATACTGAAGCTAGTGCCGTATAGCGGCATATTAGGGAAATACACATTAGTCTCACCAGTTGGTGTTAAGAATCCATCCTCTGCGTTTTAAGCTACTTCACTAGTGACTTTTTTTTTTGAGACAGAGTCTCCACTCTCTCGCCAGGCTGGAGTGCAGTGGCGCGATCTCAGCTGACTGCAATGTCCGCCTCCTGATTCAACCGATTCTCCTGCCTCAGCTTCCCAAGTAGCTGGGATTACAGGTACGCGCCACCGCGCCCAGCTAATTTTTGTATTTTTAGTAAAGATGGGGTTTCTCCACGTTAGCCAGAGTGGTCTCGATCTCCTGAGCTCGTGATTTGACCGCCTCAACCTTACAAAGTGCTGGGATTACAGGCGTGCGTCACTGCATTCGGCCAGTGACTTTTTTTTTAAAGACAGGGTCTCACTGTGTTGCTCAGGAGGGTCTCAAACTCCTAGGCTCAAGCAGTCCTCCTGCCTCAGCCTCTCCAGTAGCTGGGATTACAGATGGATGCTGCCACACCTGGCTCCCGTTAGTGATCTTCATTGGTGAATTGCTCATCTGTCAAATCAGTGGCGTTACCCAAGCAGGGACTCTGAGTTGTAAGAGAACAAAGATGGCCCCAGGCAGAGTTGGTTCACATAGTGGCTGTTTATCCCTGCCTTTTCCCACTTTGGGATTCACCTAGCAAAGGTTTGTCTCCATGCCTTGATGTGGGCATCTTCTTAAGTTTCTCCTAGGGCCGGTCTCAGAGTGGAGAATAATGAGGGGGACTCCTGTCTAAGAGGGAAATCTGTGCCATGTATCTTGGCCTTCTGATTCCTGTGTTTCTTAGCTCCACGCTGGGTTCACTGCTGGGAGATGAGTACCCTGTAGTGCCTGAGGACTCACACCAGCACTGGCACCCAGGACACGAATGTATTTGGCGAGAGACCACAGATGCAGGAGCAGGTCAGCTGTAAACTCAGCATAAGCAAAACCCAAGGTGCCGAGTGCATTTGTGACTTGATGGTGTGGCAGTTTAGAAGCGAAGACAGCTTCGTTTTCTGTGGCTTGGCTCTTGGAGATGCAAGATGTTTTTTTTTTCTTTTTATTTATTTTATTTTTTTTAATTTTTTTTTTGAGATGGAGTTTCGCTCTTGTTACCCAGGCTGGAGTGCAATGGCACGATCTCGGCTCACCGCAACCTCCGCCTCCTGGGTTCAGGCAATTCTCCTGCCTCAGCCTCCTGAGTAGCTGGGACTACAGGCATGCGCCACCATGCCCAGCTAATTTTTTGTATTTTTAGTAGTGACGGGGTTTCACCATGTTGACCAGGATGGTCTCGATCTCTTGACCTCGTGATCCACCCGCCTGGGCCTCCCAAAGTGCTGGGATTACAGGCTTGAGCCACCGCGCCCGGCCTAAGATGCAAGATGTTAACACCTGGTGCAGGAAGAGGGAAAGAAGGGGCTTCCAGTGTCACCTCCAGGTGGGGGCAGATGGGGATGCACAGTTCTCTGGACTCCCAGCTCAGAGCCAGGCTCCGTGACCGCCTGTGGCTCCCCAAATGCTCACCAGTCTTTTCTAAATTTTTATGCAGACTCGAGTTTCATAGACTTACCGAAGAAAACGCTTTGTTGAAAAACAACCTGGGAAGGGTTCGGCAAGAGCTTGAAGCTGCAGAAAGCACTCATGATGCACAGAGGTAAGGGCCACGCCCCACCCAGACCTTCTGGTGGTATGTTTTGCCCCCTGCAGAGGGACCTTAGGCAGTCTCCATAAAGACAGTGGAAAGTGTTCTCAGATCAGCCCCGCATTCCAGAAAACCCTAAGCCGGCAGCAGGTATGGGAGGCTCTGGGATCCTTCCTCACGTGGGCGGCGCCTGAACGCCTTGGTGTGGGAAGTGGGACAAAGCACACTCTGCATGGTCAGGACTGAGCGGAGCCCCAGCACAGGTGCTGTTCACCCCACAGAGATGCTCCATGTTGCACTTAGGGGAGGCCACAACAGTGTCTGTAGGGGTCAGAGGTGCTCCTAGTGTCCTCTCCTGGTAACAGTTTCAGCTCTGTCTTCCTTAGAGGCTTATTGTTGGTTTATCAGTTTCAGTGAACAAGAGCTGGGGGAGGGGTTAGGCACAAAGAGGGCCAGGAACCTGAGCATTGAGGCAAGAGAGGTCTTTGGAGGGGGCACTGGTGAGAATCATGTGGGACAAGACAGGGGTGTGCCCACCAGTGAGACTTAGAGGACAGGGCAGGCAGGCGCCCAGCAGTGAGAGTCAGGGGACAGGGCGGGGGGCGCCCATCAGTGACAGTCGGGGGGGACTGAGCAGGGAGGGGACCCATCAGTGAGAGTTAGCGGACGGGGCAGGAGTGTCCCCTCAGTGCAAGCCAGGGTGGGACTGGGACTGAGGAAGGGAGAGTTTGTGTTGTGGGGAGGGTGGCTCTGCTGTCACTACTGTAGCCATATCCAAGGACAATTGTTTGGCCTTTTTCTCCCAAGTATGCACCTCAAGGTGAGCTTGGCTCTCACAGACGGTGGTTCTGAAATGATGGAATTGCTGTGATGGTTGAAGTAGTGAGTCCCAAGCAGGTACCCAGGGATCGCCCTTCCATGAGAGCAATTCTGAAATCTTCGAGATTTCCTTCAGCAGCCACTTTTTTCTCTGGATTTCCTGTGTCTGTCAGGACCCTGCTGATAGCAGGCCTCTGGAGGTGCGGTCTGTTCCTATTCACTCTGAGTGAAGCGTTTCGTTTTGCAAAAGAAATATTCATGCATTCGATTGAGGAATGTCACGCAGGGCGTGCGTTCTTACGTTGCTGGCAGTGTGTCAGCTCTCTGGTAATCGACAGTTTCACATTCCTAAAGTCTTCGTGGTTTGGGATTAGGACGGGATTGTCATCGTCATTAGCAGCAGCAGCAGCAGCAGGGACCAAGAGGGGCTGGAGAATGCCAGGGGCAGGTGTGAGCGTCCGTGCTGTGGCTGCAAACCTGCATGCTGCTCTTACCCGGGGTGTGAGCACTGGTTGGCCACAAGTGGTATCACTGTTAATTTTGCTTCTTCAACAGGAAAGAAATTGAGATTTTAAAGAAAGACAGTGAAAAGGCCTGCTCCGAGATGGAGGCACTCAGCAGACAGGTGACGTATCAACACCTGGCACAGAGCTTATGCCACCCTTCCTTTTTTTATATTACTTTGAAATCATTTTAAACTTAAAAGAGGAAGTAGAGAATGTTCTTCTAAAAGAGTTGAGAGTGAGTTGCTGACCAGCTCCCAGGCCCCATCACAGTCAGGAAATGAATGTGGCTGTGACCGCAGTCGGTCTGCTGTTGGTCCCAAGGATGTTCAGAATTGTGTGGCACATGACGGTCGGAACCACAGGCGTCCCCTGCAGGGTCCCTTTGGTGTTTGGGTCTAGAAGCTGCTCATAGCTTCTCACAAACACTGGGAGGCAGACGGTGCCTCGGCTCCCGCACTGGAAGCTCCTCTGCGTGGTGAGTGCCCGAGACTCCGCATTGTCCCAAGGCCCAGCTGCTTGTAGAGATGACCCGTCTGGAGCTTTCTTGGGCCCAGAGCAGCTGCCCACCCGTGACTTTCCAGCCTCTCTGTGGCACCTTTGTAAATAGACTGTAGGTATTCATTTGTTCTCTTTCTCCCCATTTTTTTTTTGGAACAAAGTCTGCCTCTGTCAACCAGGCTGGAGTGCAGTGGTGAGATCAGGGCTCACTGCAGCCTCCCAGGCTCAAGCAGTCCTCCCACCTCAGCCCCACAAGTAGTTGGGACCACAGGTGCACTGAGGCATGCTCAGCTCATCTTTTGTATTCTTCGTAGAGAGAGGGTCTCACTATGTTTCCAAGCTTGCTCTTGAACTCCTGGTCTCAAGCAGTCCTCCAGCTTCAGCTTCCCAAAGTGCTGGGATTATAGGCATCAAACACTGTGCCTGGCCATCTCCCAAATTTTGGGGGTTTTTTTGAAACACATTTTTATTCTGTCACCCAGGCTGGAGTGCAGTGATGCGATGTCAGCTCACTGAAACCTCCACCTCCCGAGTTCAAGCAATTCTTCTGCCTCAGCCTCCCTTGTAGCTGGGATTACAGGTGTGTACCACCACACTGGATAATTTTTGTATTATTAGTTAGAGATGAGGTTTCACCTTTTTGGCCAATCTGGTCTTGATCTCAAGTTGTCTCCCTGCCTCAGCCTCCCAAAGCGCTGGGAGTATAGGTGTGAGCCACCGTGCCCTGCTTACCCCCAAAATTTTATTATGAAAAACTTTAAACAAAGGAAAGGTGAAACAGCCTGGAGTTATTACCCACATACCACAACGTTGATTGATATTGCCTGTGTGCTTTAGTTCTGTTCATATCTGTCTATTTCACATGTACATGTGTGTGTGTGTGTGTATCTGTATGTGTGTGTATGCTGAACCATTTGAAGGTAAGTCACAGACCGGGTGCAGTGTCTCATGCCTGTAATGTCTGCATTTTGGGAGGCCAGGGCAGGCGGATCGCTTGAGCCCAGGAGTTGAAGACCAGCCTGGGTTACATGACGAAACCCCATCTCTACAAAAAAAAGAAACATTAGCTGAGTGCCTGTAGTGCCAGCTACTCGGGAGGCTGAGATGGGAGGATGGCTTGAGCTTGGGAGGTTGAGGCTGCAGTGAGCGACGATCGCACCACTACTCCAGCCTGAGTGACAGAGTGAGAACTTTGTCTCTAATAAAATAACTTTCAGATGTCATGATATTCCACTCCTAAATATTTTAACAGGCATCTCTTAAAAGGAAGTGCATATCTCCTGTCTCACCACACTGAAGGAGTGCTGTCACACTTAAGAAACTTAGCAGTTGGGCGGCGTGGTGGCTCACGCCTCTAATCCCAGCACTTTGGGAGGCCAAGGCAGGTAGATCATGAGGTCAAGAGTTTGAGACCAGCCTGACCAACATGGTGAAACCTCATCTGTACTAAAAATAGAAAAATTAGCTGGGTGTGGTGGTGGGTGCCTGTAATCCCAGCTACTTGGGAAGCTGAGGCAGAGAATTGCTTGAACCCGGGAGGCAGAGGTTACAGTGAGCCAAGATCGTGTCACTGCACTCCAGCCTGACAACAGAACAAGACTCAGTCTACAAAAAAAAGCAACTTAGCAGTAGGTACCTCATATCCAGTATTCATACCATATTCAAATTTCTCTAGCTATTAAAAAGTGTCCTGCACAGAAAGTTTTCTGGCAGTAGGACGCAGCTGGGGGTGCTACATTGTGTGTAACTATCACTGTTCAGTTGTGTTTAGCTATCAGTTCAACTTGCTGGCATAAACCAGCCACTTGATTGTACTCATGTACTCACAGACAGGCATAGCCTGGATAGCCGTCCCTGCTCTGTAACACTGGGGCCTCAGCTGGGAAGGCTGGACAGCTGGGGTGACCTAATGGCCAGGGCTGGAGTGGTCTGGGGACCCCTTCTGCTCATGTCTGTCTTGGGCCTCTCCTCATGGGGCTGGGCCTGGAGGGAGTGTCATGAGGGGGTGTCAGAGAGCGAGTGTTCCAGGGCAGCTGGTGGGGGGTGCGTGGCTCCCAAGCCCTCCTCGGAAGTCACCCCTCGTTTTTCCCATTGAGTCCCTGGAGCCGTGGGGAGGCTTCTCTGATGGGCAGGTGTCCACGTCACGTTGCAGAAGAGGATGTGGGATGGAAGAGAAGAGGCTGCTGGAGTCTTCTCTGGACAACATGTCCCCTGCAGGGTCCCTTCAGTGCTTTGATCTGGCACCTGTTTGCTTTAACGTGTGCCCAGGATACAGCTGCTGACCTCTCATGTTGGCTTCTGAGTGAAAGCCAGATGAATGCAAGTTTGCAATTAAAGGGGTGGCCAGTGTGAACGTCACCAGGGGCAGGTGACATATCTGCCTCCTGATGCAGCTCCCTGTGCAGTGTCTGCCCAGGAATGCATTACCTGAGTCACAAGGAAGCACCAGACAAACCCCAAATGGGAGAGGGTGGAATTGTATTTGTCAAAAAATGTCAAGGTCACAACAGAGGCCGAGGAGACATTCCACATTTGAGGAGGCTAAAACAACAGGACAGGGCCTGGCCCAGCTGATTCTGTGCCAGGAAGGGTGCTGCCAGGCTCATTTACAAGGTGCAGTGTGGGGACATCAAGGCCACTGTCCTGAAGCAGTAGCTGCACGGCAGCCATGTGAGAGCTGCTGTCCCCGGGAGGCAGGTGGCTGTGGAGGAAGGAAGACATCGTGTGCACACCTGTGTGTTTTGGGGGCAAAACAGATGGGAGGGTGCTGTTGGCTAGGAGCTGGGATTGAAGGCAGGTGGGTTTCCTTGGTCATGTTCTAGTCTTGCAACTGTTCTGTAAGTCTGAAATTATTTCCAAATGAAGAGGTGTGTGTGTGTGTGTGTGTGTGTGTGTGGTGTGTTTGTTTTGAGACAGAGTCTTGCTCTGTTGCCCCAGCTGGAATGCAGTGGCATGATCTCGGCTCACTGCATCCTCTGCCTCCCGAGTTCAAGCAATTCTCCTGTCTTAGCTTCTGAGTAGCTGGGATTGCGGGCCTGTGACACCACGCCCAGCTGATTTTTGTATTTTTAGTAGAGATGGGGTTTGGCCACATGGCCAGGCTGGTTTCAAACTCCTGACCTCAGGTGATCCTTCCACCTTGGCCTCCCAAAGTTCTGGGATTACAGGCATGAGCCACAGCACCTGGCCACCAAAATGAAGAGTTTAAATGTGAAAGATGAATAGAAGAAAATCTGTTGTGTTTATCTCAAAAACCGAAGGAAGATTCCATTTCTACTCATGAAATCAAGGCTGTCTTTAGAGGACAAGGTGAATATGTGTCAATATTAAAAGAATTCTGATTTTCACAGTACAGTGTAATAAAACGAGAGCTCTATACCAGACATAACTGCCTCACGCGTATGTCACGGGGAAAACTTCTCTTAACCTCAGGCCTGAGGTTCTAGGGAAGGGATGAGGTAAGGTTAATTTGCAAGGAATCGTCAGGAGAAAAATGGACTTGCTACTCTTGAGTAAATCCAAATGGAAACAACGTCCCAGTTTCCTTATGTGCCTGAAAAACCTGGAAAAGCAAAGGCAGTGGTTGTTGGCATCGCTCTGGGAAGGTGGCATGTGTGTGGCTGATTGTGCTGAGTGGGTCAGAGGACGTCGCTCCAAACCCCCAAGAGCGGAGTGGGTAAAGGCAAGTGAGCAGAAATGTGGTTGCGTGACTGTGGACAGCAGAGCCTCCATGCTGCAGACCACACAGTTACCTTCCCGCCGCTGTTTCCCTGCATGGTGCCCTCACAGGTTCACCCAGTGAACATTTGCTGAAATTCACTCTCTGTGGGGGGTGCTATTGAGGGAAAGCAAAATAGACAATTTGATAAACCCACGTGTCCTGCCGAGAGCTACACTTGTGTGTTCAATGACAGAGATAGGTTGCTTTTTTTTATTAAAATTGCTATTTTTAAATATATTAAAGTAATCGTGGAGAAAATGAGAAAAACTTGAAGGGTCTTCCGAACAGTGGTTTGGACGCTAATGGCATATTCTCCCCTCTGGAGGTCTAGATGTGAGTGTTTCTCCCAGGGGCTGGAGCAGGGTGTCCTGTCCTCGGCAGTGGTGATGTTTGGGTCCAGATCATCTGCACCGTAGCGCGTCAAGTGCCCCCATGCAGTTGGTGCCCACAGCTTCCTGTGTCTCCAGCTGTGATCACCAAAAACACCTGGAGACATGGCCAGACATTACCTGAGGAGCAAAGCTGTACCTGGTTGAGAGCAATTACAATGATACGAATTGAGCTGCTGGCTTAAAAGTATTTTAGGGGGCAAGGCGGGGCTGGGCTCAATGGCTCACCCCTGTAATCCCTGCACTTTGGAAGGCTGAGATGGGATGTTCCCTTGAGGCTAGGAGTTCAAGACCAGCCTGGGCAACACAGAAAAACACCCTGTCTCTACTAAAAAACCAAAACAACAACAAAAAAACTATGTGGGCATGGTGGTGCATGCCTGTGGTCCCAGCTACTTGGGAGGCTGAGGCAGGAGGATTGCTTGAGCCCAGCAGGTCAAGGCTGCAGTGAACCATGAATGTGCCACTGCACTGCAGCCAGGGCAACAGAGCGAGAGCCTGTCTTGAAAAACAAAACAAAAAACTACTTAATCAAAAGATAGCCAATGATGGGCAAATATATATATATATATATATATATATATAACATAATATATATTAAATATTAATATTAAATATTAAATAATATATATTAAACATTAAAAACTTTTTTCCCCTAGAATCAGAACTACAAGGATCAGTTATCCCAGCTCAATGACAGGGTTCTTCAACTGGGACAGGAGGCTTCTACCCACCAGACCCAAAATGAGGAGCATCGTGTGACCATTCAGCTGTTAACACAGAGCCTGGAGGAGGTGGCATGCAGCTGGCAGCAGCAGGTGGGTGGCCCCAGCTGCAGGTGGCTCCATCCAGGCTCCACAGAAGGCTGGGAGCTGCAGGGTAGGGAGGCGGCTACACACGGGTCAGGACACACCCTGAGGACCCTGAAGGGAAGTGCCACCCAGTAGCAGAGTGAGGGACTTCCCAAGCATGCCCTGGAGAAATAGGTGGACTGAGCTGTGTTGGCAAATCCCAGTATATAAAGAAAATAGCAGAGGCCAGGCACGGTGGCTCACACCTGTAATCCCAGCACCTTAGGAGGCCGAGGCGGGTGGATCACGAGCTCAAGAGATCGAGACTTTCCTGACCAACATGCTGAAACCCCGTCTCTACTAAAAATACAAAAAATTAGCTGGGCGTGGTAGCAGGCACCTGTAATCACAGCTACGTGGGAGGCTGAGGCAGGAGAATGGCTTGAACCAGGAGGCGGAGGGTGCAGTGAGCCAATATCTTAACACTGCACTCTAGCCCGGGCGACAGAGCAAGACTCTGTCTCAGAAACAAACAAACAAAAAAATAGAATAGCTTTACATGCTGCTGACAGAGGAATGAATTGGTACAAAGTTCCCAGAGGGCGGTTTGGCAAAATACACACTTAGAGGTTAGAGAAAGTCCACAGGCTTTGACCTCGTGGTCCCGGCGGGGATGTTTCCGAGAGCCTCTTGGAGAGATTCCGCTGCAGCATTTTCCTTGCTGTGCTGTTTATAATAGCAAAGCAGAACAGAAATCGGCCGAGTCACCAGCAGAGCTGAGGGAGTCTGGGTCGCAACACAGCCATTGAAAACCATGTTTTCAAATCATAATTAATGCCCTGGGAAATGCTCCTGCTGTGCGAGGAGGAGACGCGTCCTGCAGGGCGGGTGCACCCGACACTGTCCACCAGGGAGATGCGTGTGTGCAGAGGAGGGGCCTGGCCTTGGCTGGTGGGTTCATGGGGATTTAAAGTTTGTAATTTTTTTCTTTTCTGTAATTTCTGAAGTTTCTGCACAAATTATGTACCTGACTGATAAGATACTTCTTGACTTTTGCAATTGATTTTTTAAAAATAGAGTGACCAAATCCAAAAACTGGAAGTTGAACTTGAACGCCTGAATCAGGAATGTCAGAGCATGCGACTGTCACAGGCAGAGCTGACCCAGACCCTTGAGGAGAGTCAAGGCCAGGTGGGTGTGAGTGATGGCTGGAGGCACTGGGTCCAGTCCCACCCGGGAGCAGCCTCACTGCAGTGCCAATGCCAGGCCTCCTCCAGCCCAGAGAGGTTAAAGCTGGCCTGGACACAGCTGGCCAGGTGCTTACCGGGCCCAGGACTAACCTCCCAGGGCATGGTTGGTTTGACTGTGAGCAAGCCCCGTGGAGAGTGGTGACTCAGTTTACTCACAAGGGAAGGAATGTGGTCATCATGCCTTTGGGCGAGGCCTCCACAGAATGGAGAAGCCAGAGGCAAGCCCAGGAACTGTCATCAGAACCAAGGCAGCCGGCCCCAACCCTGGGGAAGGTGCAGGCCCAGGAGGCTGGGCTGTGGTGGCAGAGGCTCGTGGTCTGGGACAGACAGGCCTGCTCAGGGGGAGCTGAGCAGGGTCCTCAGGGAGGGGAGCCAGTTCAAAGGGGAGGGGAATAGCAGGTGCGCGATGGCCAAAGGTGCCTGGAGAGCAAGTGCCCAGTGTGGACACAGGTGCGGGCACACCTGGAAGCTTGGGGGCTGTGGGACAGGGTCTCTCCCCGCTTGCCTGTGAGGCTTGGCTGAGTCCCCCAGTGCTGGCCCTGGTGCCCTGTGCAGAGGCCCTGTGCTGGCCCTGTGCCCCTAGACATCCTGAGCACAGAGGGGTCAGCTGGGCACAGACCCCAGGGCTTTCCGAGCTGCTTTTGGGGCTCCTGTAGGCTCTTGGCCTTGCAGCTACAGGCAGTCAGTTTCCTAGAGGCACTGCTGTTTGAGCACCCTTCTCTGCTTTTGAGTCTGAAAGGAACCCTGGAAAATTGCCTGGGCCATTCAAAGTTCGAGTCCTTTGAGGCTGAGGAGTAAGACTCGCCTGAAGAGGCAAGAGAGTTCTACACCCCTGGGGCCATGCCCACCCGCAGCCTCTGTCAGTCAGAAAGCACCTCCCTGAGTCTGTCCTGCAGCCTTGTGTATTGCTCCCCTTTTCCTCTTGATTTAGAGGAAGACACTCCCTCCCCACCAAAGCACATGGCTGCCAGTGTCAGGAAGGTGGAGGCTTCCAGGGTAGCTCAGGAAACTCTGGAAAAGGCAGGTGGGGCTCCCTGAGAGTGGCCACCGTTTCCCTGTGGGAGGGAAGCCAAGGCAGTCACAGTCATGCCTCTGTGTGGCTCAAAGGAGGAAGGCCCCAGTGGCCAGAGGAGACGGGAGGGATGGTGCCTCACAGGGGAGCTCGGAGAGCGGAGGGACGGGGACTCACAGGGCCTCCTCCACGGGAAGGTGGGAAGGGTGGCTGCACTCAGGGTGGGAGATGATGTCCCATCTAAGGCTCTGCCTCACCCCAGCACCCAGAACACAAATGTCCTTGTTTCTGGTGCTCCCCTGGGGACGTCTTTCCCTGTCCCTGTGACTGTCGGGCAAGGTCTGTAGATGTGGCCCATCTCACGTTGCCGAGGAAGGAGATAAGAGCACTGGACATCTCTGTTCATAGATGACCATAGGCAGAGACCCCCCGTGGGCTGGACCCTGGCCTCGCTATGGAGGGGCTTAGCTGGCTCTGTGAGGGGTGCTGCAGTCTGAGGACCCGTGAGCATCAGAGCCCAGGGAGTTGGGGCACAGGGCCAGAGCTTTCTTGGGTGAGTAGATGTGCTTGATGCCTGGGAGTCCAGCAGGCCTGGGGGTGGCAGCCAGAGTGTCTGGAATGAGCCTTTGGGAGAAGGCTGCGTTTGGTGGGGATGTTCCTTTCTTTCGCAACCCATAAGCTGCCCTCCAGGGCCTGGAAAATGTGGGGTGACCCCTGCCTTAAAGAAAGGTGGGCTTTACCTGGCCCCCTGAGATGGCCCCCAGCTCAGTGGGGTCAGTGCAGGGACTGCTGAAAGGAAGCTGGGCCTGGCAGTGTGGGCGCAGGGCAGGGCCTTCCCTCTCTCTCCACCATGTGGTGGTGCCAGGCCGGCCCAAATGTGACCCCGGATGAAACGTGACTCCCACTCCTGTCTGTGGGGTCTCAGGTGAGTAAGGTGGCGTGGCCAGTTTAAAGGGTGCCGAGGAAATCCCAGTGAAGCCTCCAGTCGGCTGGATGTGAATTGTATTGCCTCGAGCTGCTTAATGAAGGGGCTGCCGTAGTGGCGCACAGTTCACTCTAATGACTTTGCCCAACTCCAGCGGACGATGCTGTCTGGGAAACCAGGTGCTGCCAGGAATTCCAGCCCCGGCCCCACCTTCCTTTAGTGCTCCCTGTTGTCTGGGTAGAGTCTGGCCGGTGTAGCCATGTTTCAGTGTGAGCTCTCCGCGGGAAGGAGAACTGGCGTGGATCAGTTTGAAAACAGTCAGGCCCCAGCAAGGTTTGCTGAAAGCTGACCCTGGATGCAGCAGCGGGTCTGTGCGTCTTATAGGAAGTCACTGTCGCTGTTTTCAGGATGGTGGACGTGTTTTCTGTACTCTCGCACTGTATGGAAGTGCTGGCTGACAGCAGCCTGGCTGTCCAAATTCCAAAGAAATGGGCTCCTTCTAAATTCCCATGTGCTGCCACATACTCAGGAGCACAGGCCTGCCTTCCCCTTGCGGGTGGGGGTGTCCTTGGATGGAGAGGGCACCCTACCCACTGTGCCCTGTCTCAGCAGCCTCACTAGAACTGTGTCTTCTCCCATGCAGGTACAGGGAGCTCACCTGAGGCTGAGGCAGGCCCAGGCCCAGCACTCACAGGAGGTCCAGCAGCTGCAGGAACAGATGGGTCAGCTGGTGCCCTGGGACCATGTGGCTGAGCTGCAGCGCCTGCTCCGTCTCCAGGGAGAGCGGGCCGGGAGAAGCCTGGACGCACAGCGGGTGAGTGGGGATGCGGCGAGAGCTGGCTGATGAGGAGGAGGGTGAGGCAGGCCCACTGGTCCTCAGGTTACCCAGAAGCTGCCCAAGTGTAAATACCTGAGTCACATATGTAGCATGTCAGATGGTGAGGAAGGCTGTAAAGAGGACAGGGCGGCCAGACGAGGCCTCACAGGTGGCCCTGAGGGCATGAGACCTAAAGGAGGTGGTGAGTGGTGCCAGGTCACTGGGCAGAGTGCAGCAGGAAGCAGCAGGTGCAGAGGCCCCGGGGTAGGGGATACTTGGCGTGTTCCAGGAAGTAGGGACCAGAGGCTGAGGGCACAGAGCAGAGGGTGACAGACTGGGCTTGGAAGGTGCCACGGGCCATGCAGCTGGCAGGAGACGGGAGACTGGCTCGGAGCATGGGCTGTGGAGCCTGGGATCCTGCCTACCCCTCCCAGCTGAGTGACCTTGGGCAAGTCAACCTCTCTGTGCCTCCGTTTCCTCATCTGTAAAGTCCTCCTAGCTGTGGTGTTCCCTAAAAGGCTTATTGGGAGGCGTCAGTGAGTTGTCACTTTTAAAGCACTTGAAGGGTCCTGGCATAGCCGTGCCCTATGCAAGAGTTTAATTCAAAAGGCTGAGAGAATAACTGAAATTCCTAACGTAGTTCCTGATTCATCAGGGACAGACTTCAGGGGGGATCAGGAGCCAGAGGGCGGAAGAAGGAATTGGCACACGACCTGAAAAGAGGGTAACATCTGATGTCTGTAAAGTGTAAATTCTAATGAAGAACAACCTTGCCACATTGATTACACAGAGCGGTCAAGCTAAAGTTAAGTGACGCTACATTATTCACAAAGTTAATGAGAATCCCCCAGGAAAAGACACTGACAGGGCGAGGGACGCTCGCTTTGGAGTTCTTTGTGGTTAAAATCCTAGGACCAGTTCTCTGAGGACAAATGGCTCTGCTGATTCTCGCTGAACTACAAAGAGAAAGGAAAGCTGTGTGGTTTGGCCCGAACATTTTTAAACTGTTGCTCTGTACAGATGGACGGTTACCCACAGGCACCGTCAGACGGGTACATTAGCGCTGATTTCCATTTTATTTATTTATATTTGAGACAGAGTCTCTCTCTGTCACCCAGGCTGGAGTGCAGTGGTGCAGTCTCGGCTCACTGCAACCTCCACCTCCTGGGTTCAAGCGATTCTCCTGCCTCAGCCTCCCGAATAGCTGGGATTACAGGTACCCACCACCACGCCTGGCTAATTTTTTGTATTTTAGTAGAGATGGGGTTTCACTGTGTTGCCTCAGCCAGTCTCAGACTCCTGAGCTCAGGCAGTCTGCCTGCCTCGGCCTCCCAGAGTACTGGGATTAAAGGTGGGAGCCACTGCGCTGGCCTCCTTTTTTTTTTTGTTTTTTTGAGATGGAGTCTCACTCTGTTGCCAGGCTGGAGTGCAGTGGCATAATCTCAGATTACTTCAACCTTCGCCTCCTGGGTTCAAGCGATTCTCCTGCCTCAGCCTCCCGAGTAGCTGGTACGGCAGGCGCCTGCCACCACGCCCGGCTAATTTTTGTATTTTTAGTAGACATGGGGTTTCACCATGTTGGCCAGGATTATCTCAATCTCCTGACCTCGTGATCCGCACACCTTGGCCTCCCGAAGTGCCAGAATTACAGCTGTGAGTCACCCTGCCCGGCTGCCTGTAACCTTCTTTTATGGCAGGAAGAACATGAGAAACAGCTGAAAGCCATGGAAGAGCGAGCAGAAGAGGCGGAGATGATTCTGAAGAATATGGAAATGCTGCTCCAAGAGAAAGTGGATGAGCTGAAGGAGCAGGTGAGTGATGGGCGCTGCTGCTTCCGTGTCCACGTCCTCTTCTGAACGTTCTCTACTTTCATGGGTGTGCAGGCAGCTGACATAGAGAGAGGCTGTCTTGTCACAGAACCCAGGCAACTGACATGCAGTACCCTAGCTGCAGGTGCGCGCTGCATTTGTTTTGTTTTGGGAATGGTTTTAAGACCTGGCCTTTGGGTGCTCACATATACTGAGAAGGACCTCATGCTTCATCCGCCGGCGTCCTTGAGCACCTAGGTAGTAGGTAAAGGTAAAGGTAAAGCCTTCCTAGGTAGACCTGAGATGAGCAGGGCTGAGCCTGCATCCCGGACCGGACCCTCTGGAGACAGAGGCAGACGCTCCCATGGAGCATGAATGACCTTGCCCCGTGGTAGTGCCCTGAGAGAGAATAGGGCACGGTGGAACATGAGGTCAGGAGTTCGAGACCAGCCTGGCCAACATGATGAAACCCTGTCTTGCTAAAAATACAAAAAGTAGCTGGGCGTGGTGGCGGGCACCTATAATCGCAGCTCCTTGGGAGGCTGAGGCACGAGAATCACTTGAAACCGGAAGGCGGAGATTGCAGTGAGCAGAGATCGTGCCACTGTACTCCAGCCTGGGCAAAAGAGCGAAACTCCATCTCAAATAAAAAGAGAGAGAGAGGGAGAATAGAGGTGGAGGGATCTGGGGGAGTGGTCAAGGCCACTTTGAAGAGCCAGTTTTGGGCAGATGCCCACTGACCAGCACGGGAAGGTCCAGCTGTGCCCTCAGCAGAGGCCAGGTGGCATTTGGAAGGCTTACTGGGTGGGGGGTGCACACATCTCCTTATGTGCTGGGGAACCCCGAGAAGGGCGCGTTCCAGGCAGGGGACAGCCGGGGAGGAGACCACCATGGCTGGTGTGAACTGGTGGGGCTCAGGCGGCACCCATCATTGCATGTCCTGGAAGCCAAGATCAGGGGTTCGGGTTTTATCATAACGGCAGTTAGAAGGCATTGGGAGATTTTTAAGTAAAAGCATGACAGGATTTTTTTTTTTTTTGAGACAGAGTCTTACTGTGTTGCCCAGGCTAGAGTGCAGTGGTGTGATCTTGACTCACCGCAACCTCCACCTCCCAGGTTCAAGCAATGATCCTGCCTCAGCCTCCTGAGTAGCTAGGATTACAAGCATGCGCCCCCATGCCCAGCTAATTTTTGTATTTTTAGTAGAGACGGGGTTTCACCATTTTGACCAGGCTGGTCTTGAACATCTGACCTTGTGACCCACCCACCTCAGCCTCCCAAAGTGCTGGGATTACATGCATGAGCCACTGTGCTCGGCTAGGATGTATCTTTTAAAAGAAACCACAATGGGGAAAAAGTCACTCTAAGGAGCAAAGACCAAAAATGAGGCGCCACAGCTCATCTGGTCTGTAGACGTTCACAGTATAACTCAGCAGGTGGGAACTGACGTGCAGCGGTGCTGCACCCCGAGGGCTGATGGAGCAGGGTGTGGGTGGGCCCCGCAGGTGTGGGGTGCACACACGCAAGAAGCCTGACCATGAACCACATTCAGTGTTAGGGGACATTAGGAAAAATGTGAAAACCTGGAGAAGTATTTTTGCTTCATTGTGATCCAGTATGGACTGGTCTACATGATGGATCCGAGCCCACCTCAAACCAGACGAGGCATCTGTGGAAGGTGCCCAGTCCCTCTCTGGGGCCACCTGCCCAGCTCTGTCCCTTGCTGGCGCCTCCAGTCCCTCTCACCCTTTCTCCCTCTCACACACCCACAGTACTCAGTTGCCTCGCCAACACCACCTGACTTCTGGTTAAATCCTGTGGCTCCTGCACCTGTCCCCTCCCCTGCTTGCTGGCATTATTCTCTGCAGCTGACTCACCTCCTCCCCACTGTGGGGTACCCATCCCTCCCTCCGTGCATGGGATCCATTCCTTCCCTCCTCTCTGACCCTCTAACTCCCTCATCTCTCAGTTGTGTTTGCTGCTTGTTTCACTGGAAGATCAGAAGCACCCAAAGAGGACCTGCAGGGCCCTCCACCCTAATGGCTTCCCTGTGTCCTGCACCCGCCTCCGTAGCTGCCCTGCTGTCCTGGAGCCTTGTTGCCACCAGTGCACAAACCTCAGGAGCTCCCAGCCCTTCCCGGCCCTGTCAGTTTTTTGCTTCTCTTCACAGAAATGCCCTTGAAGGAGCTGCCTGCACATCTCACCTGCTCTCCCTGCCAGTGGCTCCAGTCCAAAAGCTTAGGATCAGGGCTCACTCCATGACCCCAGGTCCACATCTAATCCATAGCCACATCTTCAGAGTGGACACAGACCCTAACTTCTCACTAACCCTTCTCCGGCACGCTGCCTTCCTTGTCTCCTCCCTTAATCCTCTCTCTGCACAGGAGCAATGCAGTTCTTTAAAGACACACTGAATCCTGTCCCTCCTCCGCTCTGAACCATCCAGTCTTCCCGTGTCTCTCAGAGTAAAAGGCATGGTGTTCGCAGTGGCCTTCAAGGATCCAGCCCCCTGCCTCAAAGCTCTGATGCCTCTGCCTCCCCCTCAACCATGCCCTGCAGCTGCAGTAGCCTCCTCAAAGCTCCACAGTTGCCCTGAGCAGGTGCTCACCACAGGACCCTTGCACTTGCTCTTTTCTCTGCCTGGACTATTCATGCCCAGAAGCCTTAGCGCTCATTCCCTTGTTTTCTGCGGCTGTGTTGAGATGTCCTCACCAAGCAGCTCCTTTTCACCCCAACCAAAATGAGACAACACTGCCCTCACCAGCACTGCCCCTGATGATGTTTTCTCCGAGCCTGTCCATATTTGTTCTCAATCTCCCTCCTGCTATTAGAGTCTGTGCTCCCTGGGAGCAGGGGTGTACTGGGGACGCTCAGTAACTGCTTGTCGAGTGAGTGGATGCAGTGTGGGTTTACGGAAGCTCCACTCCGGGGGTCACTGTGCCCTCATAACTCGAATGAGGTCACAACAGGGGTGGGTGACTAGCGCGGCCTCACGTTCCTATCAATCACTGAACCCATGCGGCCTGGCTGCCGCCTGCGTGACCAGCTCACGGCCCTGCTGATATCACAGCCAGTAGAATGCACAGGGACAAACCGGTTTCACACTTCTGACCGCCCCAGGGCCTTTTGAGGACTGTCCACTTTGGCCTGAAGTCCTTATTTCATGGCACAAACCTGCCTCAAGTTTTCTCCACCACATAGCCCAGCAGATTCTCAATTTCCTCTCATGCCAGGTTAACAAAACGTCATCATGATGCAGTATTTATCCCAGCACTTTGGAAGGCCGAGACTGGTAGATCACGAGGTCAGGAGTTCGAGACCAGCTGGGCCAAGATGGTGAAACCCCATCTCTACTAAAAATAGAAAAATTAGCTGGGTGCAGTGGCAGGCACCTGTAATCCCAGCTACTCAGGAGGCTGAGGCAGGAGAATCACTTGAGCCTTGGAGGTGGAGGTTGCAGTGAGCTGAGATCACGCCACTGCACTCCAGCCTGGGCAAAAGAGCAAGACTCCATCTAAAAAAATAATAATCCAGTATTGGTGTCAGATTTCTAAGAGCCCAAAACTATGGTTTGAATAAATATGAAAGGATAAGAGAGCAGGCTGATTTGTAGCGTTTCTCCACTGGGCTCACGCAAAGCATGGCTTCCTCTTCTCCCTAGTTTGAAAAGAACACGAAGTCTGACCTGCTGCTGAAGGAGCTGTACGTGGAGAATGCCCACCTGGTGAGAGCGCTTCAGGCCACCGAGGAGAAGCGGCGAGGTGCCGAGAAGCAAAGCCACATCTTGGAAGAAAAAGTTCGCGCTCTCAACAAACTCGTCAGCAGGATTGCCCCTGCAGCCCTCTCTGTGTAGATGGACTGTTTCCTAGGATTCATTAGGAAGCACATCTTTTAAATTAAGCCACCACGATGCCCGTTTTCCATGGCTCATGAGTCATGAGTCCTGGTACATCTGAGGATTGGGATTATTTCTTCACCTACCAGACATTTAATGGTCTGCCCTGGGCAAGACAGAGGTGGGGGAATATGCACGCTGCGAAGGCCTGCATTTTTATTAGCAGTCCTGAGTTATTTCCCTTGGCAAAATTCCCAGTTTTGCCACTCACTGGAGCCAGATTCTCGGAGCTGTCAGCAAGGAGCAGCAAAGGACAGCACTTTTCACATGGTACTTCTGACCCTGGCTGTCGGACTGAAATGTAAACAGGGCTCTGCACAGTTCTGCCATTTTATTGTTTTGCTCTGAGCTTAGGTTACTAGATCTCTTGGTGGGGGGGTGTGTACACACATTCTGGAAAGGCTTCACTCACTGGGAACGTCAACCCTGCAAGAAAGGAGGGGAAGCCCCTTCTCCAGACCCCTTCTTAGGGTCTTCCCCTAAGACCCTTGTCTTAGGTCTGTGGACTCAGGGATGATGGTGTTTATTGCAAATGCACAATCTCTTTCCCATTGAAATATCCTCACACTGGAAACTGCACTATATGTTAAAAAAAAGTATAGTTTTATATTTGAAATGTATATAAATTATGGTCATATGGCTGACTGGAATGTACTACTGTGATATAAAAAGTCACTGTATTTGCAATAAATTCTTTTCTATTAAAATTGACTTTCTGAGGGGGGGGCAGTCTTGCTCTGTTGCCCAGGCTCTAGTGCCACCTGCGTGATCTCAGCTCACTGAAACCTCCGCCTCCCAGGTTCAAGCAGTTCTCCTGCCTCAGCCTCCCAAGTAGCTGGGACTACAGGCATGCATCACCACGCCCAGCTAATTTTGTATTTTTAGTAGAGACAGGGTTTCTCCATGTTCGTCAGGCTGGTCTTCAACTCCCTACCTCAGGTGATCCACCCACCTTCGCCTCCCAAAGTGCTGGAATAAAATTGACTTCTACGGTTTTTTTTTAAATTTTTTAAACTATAAAATATCTCAAACATATAGGAAAATAGTATATAAGAAACACCATGTGCCCATCAACAGATGTAGTAAGAAAAACATCGTGCCACCACCATGGAGTGGGGGAGCATGTTCTGTTCTCAGCCTCCTCCCTCTTCCTGGGACAGCCGCCATCCCAGAGCTGGCACGCCTTCTCCCCTCACAGCACCATGGAAAGGTGACAAAGCTGGAACAGATGGAAAGGTTGGTTCTTTCTTAGGAAGATTCGGCAACATGAAGTTGACAGTTCTTCAAAGTTTACTGATAAATGTAATTCGTCCCAACAAATACACAGATGTTCCATGCCCCAATCGACCCCAGAATTGGACAAGACATTCTAAAGTTTTTACATGCAACAAAATAAGCAAATAAAACTGTTGGGAAAACTCTGACAAAGAGCAATGCACGGGGACTAGTTCTACCAGTTATTAAAGTATGTCCCAATACAGTTTATGTTAACACAGGTGTAAGCATTTATCAGAACTCACTGAGAAGTACTTCTTCATTCACTGTGGGCTTCTGTCTGACACTGGAGTAACCAGGAGACCTGAACAACATTACCAACATACTGACATCTAGAGCCTGCCACACGACACCAGCAGAAGCACATGCAGCCAAACATGTACCAAGACATACATATTCTGGGCCAGTGAATATCAAAAAACCACAAAGATTCAAGTCATACGATGTTTATACTGTGACCGCAATGGAAATAAACTAGAAATCAATCCCCGAATATTTGGAAACTGAACAACATACTACTGAGAAACCCATGAGGCAAAGAATAAATGAGAAGTGGGAAATTAGGAAATATTCTGGATTGAATGGAAACGAAAACACAATGTATCAAAACTTGTGAGGCAGAGCAAAAGCATTACTTAGGGGAAGTTTCACAGCACCAAACACCCAGATTAAAACAGAAGAAAGGTCTTGAATCAATGACTTCAGCTTCTACCTTAAATACGTAGACAAAAGCAAGTTAAACCCAAAGTCAAAAGCAAAGGAAATGATGGTGATCGTAGCAGAAACCAAGGAACAGAACAGACTGGCTGTGGCAAGCTGCAGGTTGTTTGGTTGGCATGGCCACGCTCAGTTACAGATTCCCTATACCTGCTTTGTGCTCCAGCAGCAGCTGAACAGGTCATGTGGCCCACAAAGCCTAATACACAGAAAACATGTGTTGACCCCTGAAATGGAAACTTCCGTCAGTAAACCAAAGGCAGGTTCTTTCAGATTAAAAAACTTGCGGTTCAATCAGAATGAAAGAAAACTTACTAACAGAAATGAGAGGTGATATCACTACAGGTGGTATTGCTATAGTCTACAGATACATACACAAGCATAATAAGGCAATATTATGAATAACATTTTTATTTTTTTAGACACTGTGGCCCAGGCGGGAATGCAGTGGCATGATCAAAACTCCCTGCGGCCTCCAGCTCCCACTTCAGCCTCCCGAATAGCTGAGATGACAGGTGCACAGCGCCACCCCTGGCAATTTTTTTTTCCAACGTCTCGCTATGTTGCCCAGGCTGGTCTCAAACTCCTGAGCTCAAGTGATTCTCCTGCGTTGGCCTCCCAAAGTGCTGGGATTACAGGCGTGAGCCACCATGCCTAGCCCATGAACAACTTTATATAAATAAATTTGGTAACTTAGATAAAATGGAGAATACATAAATTGCCAAAGCTAATTCAAGAAAAAAAATGGGCAACCAGAATAGCCACGTATTTATTTAAAAATCCAAAACTGTGGTTAACCTTCCCACAAAGAAACTTTAGGCCCGGATGGCTTAAATACACATTCTATAAACATTTAAGAAATAAATAATACCAAGTATATAAAACTTACGATAGATACCTTGGTTTCATTCAAGGCTTCTGGCTCCTAACCCATGGCCTTTGTTAGTCTTTTGTTGGGACGCTGGGCAGTTCTGTCTCAGAAGACACTCTCTTTCTGCCCTCACGCCCTCCTTTCACCTGCTCCTTTTTCTCAAGGCAAGAATCTTCCCACCTTTCTGTCTTGGAGCTGGCCGTAAAGAAATTCGCTATGGTCGGCCGGGCACGGTGGCTCAAGCCTGTAGTCCCAGCACTTTGGGAGGCCGAGGCGGGTGGGTCACGAGCTCAACAGATCGAGACCATCCTGGTCAACATGGTGAAACCCCGTCTCTACTAAAGTTACAAAAGATTAGCTGGGCGTGGTGGCGCGTGCCTGTAATAGTAGCTGGGATAGCTACTCAGGAGGCTGAGGCAGGAGAACTGCCTGAACCCAGGAGGCGGAGGTTGCGGTGAGCCGAGATGGCGCCATTCCACTCCAGCCTGGGTAACAAGAGCGAAACTCCGTCTCAAAAAAAAAAATAAATAAATTCTCTATGGTCAGAAGGGGCACTGCCCCATACTCTGACAGGACTGCAGCAGAGGCCAAGAACCTGAGCAGATGGAGTTGGACGGCGCCACTCAGACGGAGCATTAGCTCATACCCTTTTTGTCCAGTCACACCTTTCGTGGTTGTGTCGGTCATGCCTATCCAACAAGATTTCCACAAAAGGCCCAAAAGGACAGGGTTTGCAGAGCCTCCAGACTGCTGAACACACAGGGACTTTCCTGGGAGGTGGTGAGCATCTAAGCTCCAGGTCCCTTCCCCATACCTTACCCTGTGCCTCTCTTCCGCCTGGGTCCTTTCATCTGCATATTTTACCATATCCTTTATAACAAACCATTAAGCTTAAGTGCTTCTGAGTTCTGTGAGCTGCTCTAGCGAATGAATTGAACCCAAAGAGGGGGTCATGGGAACTCCAACATGAAGCTAGTTGGTCAGAATTTCAGAGGCCCAGACTTGACTGGTGTCTGAAGGGAGGGCAGTCTTGGACTGAGCCTCGAGCCTGTGAGATCTGACTCTATCTCCAGGTAGTGTTGGGACTGAAGTAGAGGACAAACCTGGTGTCCACTGCAGAAATGATTGCTTGCTTGGCATGTGGGAAGAACCCCACACATTTGGTCACAGAAGTCTTCTATTATTTGTTGTTGCTGAGTGACAGTCTTTTTCTATGCAGTAAACTCTTCCAAACAACCGAAGAGGAGAGATTATTTTTCCAAGAACCACAGACCAATATTCCTCATACACACTGATGCAAAAATTCTACAAAAAGTTTTCAGGCCAAGCATGGCTCATGCCTGTAATCCCAGCACTTTGGGAAGCCAAGGTGAGTGGATCACAGGGTCAGGAGTTCAAGACCAGCCTGGCCAAGATGGTGAAATCCCATCTCTACTAAAAATACGAAAATTAGCTGGGCATGGCGGCAGGCACCTGTAATCTCAGCTACTTCGGAAGCTGAGGCAGAGAACTGCATGAACCCCAGAGGTGGAGGTTGCAGTGAGCTGAGATCATGCCACTGCACTCCAGCCTGGGTGACAGACTAAGACTCTGTCTCAAAAAAAAAAAACACAGAAGTTTTCAAATAAAATTCTACAAAAAGGATACATCATGACCAGATCTAGTTGATGCCATGAATGTAGGGTGGGTTTAACACTGACAACTCAGTTATCAATCAGCCACCATAATTCACCAAAATATCAAACTAAAAGATGAAGCCATCTCCACAGATAGAGAAAAAGGATATGACAGACTCCAGGATCCATTTCTGATTTTTTTCTTTTTTTGAGACGGAGTTTCACTCCTGTTACCCAGGCTGTAATGCAATGGCGTGATCTCGGCTCACCACAACCTCCGCCTCCTGGGTTCAGGCAATTCTCCTGCCTCAGCCTCCCGAGTAGCTGGGACTACAGGCGCGTGCCACCGTGCCCAGCTAATTTTTGTATTTTTAGTAGAGACGGGGTTTCACCATGTTGACCAGGATGATCTTGATCTCTTGACCTCGTGATCCACCCGCCTCGGCCTCCCAAAGTGCTGGGATTATAGGCGTGAGCCACCACGCCCGGCTGTATTTCTGTTTATTAGCAACAAGCAGTTAGAATTTGAAATTTTAAACTACTTAGCATCAAAACTATGAAATACTGACATGATAGACCTGTACAATGAAAATTACAAAAGGTTACTAAGAGAAATGGAAGACAGAAACATTAATAGGTGGGAAGACAGACTGTTTATAGGCCAGAACTCAATATTACTAAAGATGTCAACTCTCCCAACCTTTTCATATAAATTCAATGCAATCTCAAAGTGCTAGCAGGGTTTTTTGTTGTTGCTGTTGTAGAAATTGACAAGTTGACTCTAATTTTTTTTTGAGACAATGTCTCACTTTGTCACCCAAGTTGGAGTACAAAGGTGTGATCTTAGCTCACTGCAGCCTTGATCTCCTGAGCTCAAGGGATCCACTTCAGCCTGCCATGTAACTGGGGCTACAGGAATGAACCACCACACTCAGCTAATTTTTGCATTTTTTATAGAGACGGACTTTTGCCATGTGGCCTAGGCTGGTCTGGAACTCCTGAGCTCAAGCGATCCGCCCACCTAGGCCTCCCAAAGTGCTAGGATTACAGGCGTAAGCCACCACGCCCCGCCTCTTCCCAATTTCATATAAAATGCAAAGGACTTAGCATAGCCAAAACAAATCTCAAAAAGAAATGTGGTGCATTGGGCCAGCACCAAGACTCACGCCTGTAATCCCAGCACATGGGGAGGATGAGGCGAGTGGATTACTTGAGCTCAGAAGTTCCGCACAGCCTGGCCAACAAGGTAAAACCCCATCTCTACAAAAAAATACAAATAACCACAACAAAAATATAATGCATTAATACTATTTCAAGAATTATTAGAAAAATTACACTACATACAAATATAGCATTGGAATTCAGGAAAGAAAAACAGTTTAATGGAACAAAACAGAGTCCTGAAATAAACCCACAGGTACACTGAAAACTACTTTTTGACAAAAATGCAAAGGTGGTAGAGCAAAGGGCAGTCCTTTCAACAAATGGTAGTGAAACAGCTGGATATCTATATGCCCAAGAAAAAGTGAAGGGGGATCAACACCTTGCACCCTATACAAAAATTCATTCAAAATGGATCACAGTCTAGGCGTGGTGGCCCATTCCTGTAATCCTAACACTTTGGGAGGCCAAGGTGGGTAACTTGAGGTCAGAAGTTTGAAACCAGCCTGGCCAACAGGGTGAAACCCTGTCTCTACTAAAAATACAAAAATTAGCTGGGTGTGGCAGCATGCATCTGTAATCCCAGCTACTCAGGAGGCTGAGACAGGAGAATCACTTGAACCGGAGGGTGGAGGTTGCAGTGAGCCGAGATCATGCCACTGAACTCCAGCCTGGGTGAGAGAGAGAGACTCCATCTCAAACAAACAAACAAAAACGGGTCACAGATCAAAAGTATAAAGCTTAAAATTATAACACTTCTAGAAGAAAAAAAAAACCTGTGACCACAGGATGGGAAAAGATTTTGCAACATCCAAAGCATAAAAGAACAAACAAACTGAATTTCATTAAAATTTAAAGTGTCAGGGCCGGGCGCGGTGGCTCAAGCCTGTAATCCCAGCACTTTGGGAGGCCGAGGCGGGTGGATCACGAGGTCAAGAGATCGGGACCATCCTGGTCAACATGGTAAAACCCCGTCTCTACTAAAAATACAAAAACTTAGCTGGGCATGGTGGCGCGTGCCTGTAATCCCAGCTACTCAGGAGGCTGAGGCAGGAGAATTGCCTGAACCCAGGAGGCAGAGGTTGCGGTGAGCCGAGATCGCGCCATCGCACTCCAGCCTGGGTAACAAGAGCGAAACTCCGTCTCAAAAAAAAAAAAAAAAAAAAAATTTTAAAGTGTCAGCTATTTAAAAGATGCCATTAAAAGCCAATCAACTCTTTATGTGACTTTTTAGTCAATGTGAGTCTCAGGGAAAACTGTACAAGTTCCTTCTCTAGCCTGTTTCATTATCCCTTTCCAAAGCAGTGATACTGGCCACAAGCCAGACCAGCCACCATGTCGGAAATGTGCAAAATTCATGTGTCCATCCTTCCCAAATAGCCAGACGATAGATTAGTATGTCATTAAACATCACATAGGCCGGGTGCAGTGGCTCACGCCTGTAATCCCAGCACTTTGGGAGGCCGAGGCGGGTGGATCACGAGGTCAAGAGATCAAGACCATCCTGGTCAACATGCTGAAACCCCGTCTCTACTAAAAATACAAAAATTAGCTGGGCACGGTGGCATGTGCCCGTA
Source organism: Leontopithecus rosalia (assembly GCA_028533165.1). NCBI lineage: Eukaryota > Metazoa > Chordata > Mammalia > Primates > Cebidae > Leontopithecus > Leontopithecus rosalia. Next base: position 149,864,538 of record CM052652.1, on the reverse strand, counting down.
ATCCCAGCTATTCAGGAGGCTGAGACAGGAGAATTGCCTGAACCCAGGAGGTGGAGGTTGCGGTGAGCCGAGATCGTGCCATTGCACTCCAGCCTGGCTAACAAGAGCAAAACTCTGTCTCAAAAAAAAAGAAAAAAGAAAACGTGTATCTCAGAAATTTGACTCTCTAGCTTGTACAATACACATGACCAGAAAATGACATACAGGATCTACCTTCTTCCTGTGCAGCCAAGTGACTCTCATTATTTAAAAAAGATTCAAATGTAATCATGTTTACTTCATTTAAAAAATACACTGTAGGAATGCTGTGATTAGAGATAAAGCTTATTAGAAAAAGGAGTAGGTGCCAGGTGCAGCTCCTCACACCTGTGATCTCAACACTTTGAGAGGTCAAGGTGGGAAGATTGCTTGAGGCCAGGATTCTGGGCTCAATCTGGGCTCACTGCAACCTTCGCCTCTTGGATTAAAGCAATTCTCTGACCTCAGCCTCCTGAGGAGAACTGCTTGAGACCAGCCTGGACAACATAGTGAGATACTGTCTCTACAAAAAAAAAAAAAAATTAAAAAAAGGAGAATAGTGTACAACATTTTTTAAAAAGTCCTTAATAGTTAGCAAATTATACTTCTTAGCCAAGTATTCTTAGTTATCTTAAACAATGTCTATAGCTCTTAAAATCACAGAGGGAGGTGATGGGAGGGTAGAGAGGAGTCCATGAGTTGGGTGAAGCCTGGGGCGCCTCGGTGCATGGTCACGACAGGATGTGCTCCAGGACTCCTTGTCTGATCAGCTGCTCACACTTCCACCGAGGTAAAAAGTGCTGAGGGAACAAAAAGGGATGGAGAAAGAGTAAATAAATGATTGGGAAATAATCTGAAATTATTTCTTGTATCATTAAAAAGCAGCACTGATTAGTTTTCAAACTCCAACAAGTAGTTAAAAGTCAAACTTAACTATATTTGCTGTTTTAATTCACTGAAATTGATACCATTTAGACCTGTACAGACCTGTACCTATGAATTCAGTTTGCTTAGTGCATTTCAACTAAAGACTTCTGAATTCTATGGCCAGGCGTGGTGGGTCACATCTGTAATCCCAGCACTTTGGGAGGCGGAAGCAGGTGGATCACCTGAGGTCAGGAGTTCAGGACCAGCCTGGCCAACATGGTGAAACCCTGTCTCTACTAAAAATGCAAAAATTAGCTGGGCATGGTGGCAGGTGCCTGTAATCCCAGCTACTGGGGAGGCTGCAGCAGATTAATTGCTTGAACTCAGGAGGTAGAAGGTGCAATGAGCTGAAATCGTGCCATTGCACTCCAGCCTGGGGGACAAGAGCAAGACTTTGTCAAAAAAAAAAAAAAAGACTTTTGAATTCTAGTAGGTATTGTTCTTAGTGTTTACACTTTTTAAATTTATGCACAGAGAAATCCAGATAGGTGCGATCTGGATTACCACTGGTCCCACAGCCTATCAGGAGGATCCATAAAACTTGTTCTAAGATTTCATACTCTGAACATTCTTTTTTTTTTTTAAATAGAGATGGAGTCTTGCTGTGTTGCCAAGGCTAGTCTTGAACTCCTGGGCTCAAGCAATCCTCCCACCTCCACCTCCCAAAGTGCTGGGATTACAGGCATGAGCCACCGTGCCCAGCCTGAACATCCAAGAACTGACTCAGCCCAAGAAGACAGCTTTGACTCTCTATGATTTTCCCTCTGATCCAACAAATCAGCAACCTGCACTTTGTGACCCTCCACCCCCGCTCCCCGCAATACTAAATTTTCCTTTAAAATCCCTATCCTGGAGTCTTCAAGGAGACTGATTTGAGCAATAATAAAACTCCAGTCTCCCCTACAGCTGGCTCTGCATGAATTAAACTCTTTCTCACACAGGTGAGGTGGCTCATGCCTGTAATCCCAGCACTTTGGGTGGCTGAGGTGGGTGGATCACCTGAGGTCAGGAGTTCGAAACCAGTATGGTCAACATGGTGAAAACCTGTCCCTCCTAAAAATACAAAATTTAGCCTGGCCGAGCATGGTGGCTCATGCAACTTATGCCTCCTGGGTTTAAGCAATTCTCCTGTCTCAGCCTCCTTCCTGAGTAGCTGAGACTACAGGTGCCCACCATCACGCCCAGCTAATTTTTGTATTTTTAGTAGAGACAGGGTTTCACCATATTGGTCAGGCTGGTCTTCAACTCTGACATCAGGTGGTCCACTCACCTCGGCCTCCCAAAGTGCTGGGATTACAGGCATGAGCCACCATGTCTAGGCAGTAAAATAGGTTTTTTTTTTCCACTATCTCCAGTAAGGCTATAAGCAACAGTAAAATAGTTTTAAAGCTCTAAGAGTATTAGTAAAATAACAGATCAACTATACCCGTTAGGAAAATAAGCTCAAGAATCACGTGACTTGAAGCATTCTTCTGCTCCTTGGTATGAACAAAGTGAACACCAATTACTTAGGGTGATCAGATCCTAAATGGCTGACCCCAAGGTGGCAGGCAAGGAAAGAACAGTCTTTATTAGGTCATTTTTCTCCTATATGACTTCAGAAAATTGGGACAGGATAAAAAATTTAGTGGCTGGGCACAGTGGCTTATACCTGTAATCCTAGCACTTTGGGAGGCTGAGGTGGATGCATCGCTTGAGCTCAGAAGTTCAAGACCAGCCTGGGCAACACGGCAAAACTCCATCCCTACAAAAAATATAAAAATTAGCTGTGTGTGGTGGCGTGCGCCTATGGTCCCAGCTACTTGAGAGGCTGAGGTGGGAGGATCACGAGCCCAGGACACAGAGGTTGCAATGAGTGGAGACTGTGCCACTGCACTCCAGCGTGGGGAACAGAGCAAGCCCCTGCCTCAAAAAAAAATTAAAATAAAAAATTAAAAATAATAGTAATAATAAATTTAGCTAATGTGGATTCATCTAATGTGAATTTGAAGATTTCTAAGGAAATAATAAACATATTAAGATTACTCTGGGCATAGTGGCTCACACCTGTAATCCGGGCACTTTAGGATGCCAAGGCGGGCAGACTGCTCGAGCCCGGGAGTTTGAGACTAGCCTGGTCAACATAGCAAGGCCCCAACTCTATTTTATTAAAAAAATGTGTGTGTGTGTGCGCGCGCGCGCACAAAATGTGTTTGTTAATTAAACAAATTTAGCTTAAGTTACAACATATTTTAATCTTCCTCTATTAAATTATGTTTATATACAAAATACTTGAAAATTCTTGATCTATATCACTATTCGCTTGCTAAAGAACAAGGATTTATGACCAGGCGCAGTGGCTCATGCCTGTAATCCCAGTGTGTTGGGAGGCTGAAGTAGGCGGATCACCTGAGGTTGGGAGTTCGAGACCAGCCTGACAAACACGGAGAAACCCTGTCTCTACTAAAAATATAAAATGAGCTGAATACGGTGGCACAGACCTGTAATCCCAGCTACTCGGGAGACTGAGCCAGGAAAATCGCTTGAACCCAGGAGGCAGAGGTTGCAGTGAGCTGAAATCACACCACTGCACTCCAGCCTGGGCAGCTAGAGCAAAACTCCGTCTCAAAAACAACAACAAGGATTTATAAGGCTAAGTGTAAAACAACTGCTTAGCAACTTTTAAAATAAATTATGAGAGAGGAGCTAAATCCTACAGTTTAACAGCCTCTGGATAATAATCTACCACTTACCCAGAATAAGGCTGATTATAGTAATTCCCCTAGAAAGCACCTAGTTTTAAATATAAGCAATATCCTACTAAATTAATGAATCTTTTCTTATTATATACAACATTTGCTTCCAGTCTTAACATTCAGAAAAAGTACAGAACTGGGTGTATTATATTAAGGTTAACGTCTAAGATATAAATGATCATCACAAGTTGATATTTATTTTGCTATTCCAATCTTTCCACTATTCAAGACTCCTAAGATTTAAAGTAAAGTATTTAAAGACAAGAAATACCTGGCTGTTTTTTTTTAATAGAACTGAAGTGCCATCATCAACTTCGAATTCTCCATAGTCTTTTAGACATCGGACCTGAAAGGAAAAACTTTAGATGTTTTATCTAAATTAGTTTTTAATATTTAGCGACCAAAAAATAAATCGGCATTACACAAATACACAGACAGTAAGGACTCTGTTTCCTCTCTGTGTACTCAGGCCTAGTACTACTACTGTGGGTTCTAATAGTTTTGACAGGGAGGGAGAAGAGCTGCAAAACTGTTGGTAGTATACAAATGTCAGTGCTGACAGCAAGGCGATGATGCAGGGAGCTGGGGAAGGAGGCGACATCGCTGGATCCACAAGGAATGTTTTAGATCCATTCCAACCTGCTTCTTATAGATCCCTCCCATAAAGTATCAGTATCTGAGGACAGGACACAGGTAAGTGTGCAGTCTTTGTTTTTGGAAGAAAGTCTTCCAATCCCTTTCAACATTCAGATGATTTCCCAGGAATACTTAGAAGTACACACTGGAAGAGTAGATGCCACCTCACATGACAGGATTCAGGAGCAGTAGCCTTCTGATACCCACCTCTGTAACTGCAAAGGTGGCCATTCAAAGGTGTTCCCAGGTGCACCTGGGAACTTTGTAGGAAGTTATAGACTTCCTACAAAGCTAAGTGCTGCCACAGGAAATAAGGAGGCATTTTTCCTCTTCTAGGGAATTCACAGAGGTTCATTATCGTACTAGCAATGAACTGCTATTCCCTTCAGGAGAGCCAACGCCAAAGTCCTGGTTTACTTTAGGAACCTTTACCTCCTGGGCTCAAGCCATCCTCCCACCTCAGCCTCCACAGTAGCTGGGTCTACAGGTATGCACAACCACACCCAGCTAATTTTTGTTATTTTCTACAGAGATGGGATTTCATCATGTTGCTCAGGCTGGTCTCAGACGCCTGAGCTCCACCGATGCCTCTGCCTCCCAAAGTGCCGGGAATACAGGCATGACCCCCACAGCAGGCTTCATTTGCTTCTCCAAACAGAGTTTTATCTTAGGAAATATCAAACATTCAAAAGTAAAACGACTACTACTATGATACTCACACATGGCCAAGTTTGTTCCCGTCACCCACCTGTGGGTTATTCTGAAGCAAATGTTAGTCATCACTTAACCTCATCTGTAAATATTCTACTATCTACTTCTGTAAAACAAGATTATTTTACAAATCCCAATACTGGCTGTGCACAGTGTCTCATGCCTATAATCCCAAGATTTTGGGAGGTTGAGGCAGGTGGATCACCTAGGTCAGAAATTCAAGACCCACCTGGTCAATATGGTGAAACGTCATCTCTACTAAAAATACAAAAATCAGCTGGGTGTGGTGGTACATGCCTATAATCCCAGCTACTCAGGAGGCTGAGGCAGGAGAATCACTTTAACCTGGGAGGCAGAGGTTGCAGTGAGCAAGATCACACCACTGCACTCCAGCCTCAGTGACACAGTGAGACTCCATCTCAAAGAAAAAAATAAATAAAAATTATTAAGATGAGATAGTACTGGCACGTTGGTTTTTTGTTTTTTTGAGACGGAGTCTCACTCTGTCACCCAGGCTAGAGCGCAGTGGTGGGATCTCGGCTCACTGGAACCTCCGCCTCCCAGGTTCAAGCAATTCTCCTGCTTCACCTTCCCTAGTAGCTGGGATTACAGGAGTGTGCCGCCACAGCAGGGTTTGACCATGTTGCCCAGGCTAGTCTTGAACTCCTGACCTCAAATGATCCACCTGCAGCCTCCCAAAGTGTTGGGATTACAGGCGTGAGTCACTGCCCAGGGTCAGTGCAACTTTCCACAGTCAAGATTTTATTGTGGCTTTCTTTGGGGTCATTTAACATGTTCCTTTGTCCCTGAATTTCCTATAAAATGTAAGTTAGATCTAGATCAGATAAAGTGATTATGTGGCAAACGGTGTTATATACTTTCCGTTACAAGACGCCATAAAACACAGAGTGCCTGGCTGTGTCTTTTTGGATACTGGGGTTAATCACTGGGCCCAGTGTCATCCATTCTCATCCATATCCATCCACTATAAAGATATCCATTAACTATCCACGTAAAGGTTTTAGTAGACAAAGGGTTATAAGCATTAATCTAATTCTTATATTCCTGCTACATTTGTTAGCTGGAATTCTTCCATGAAAAAGAAATTTCCTTTGTAAACTATTGGGCCACCTTAAGATAGAGTTTGTATAGTAAAGGCAATGAATGCTTTGATTCCATTCTCTAATTTGCCACCTTTCAAATGAGTTGTATCCTTCGCATTCTCCAAGGAGAGCCCAAAAATGTTTTATTTTTTAAAATTTTTGTTGGCCAAGCACGGTGGCTTATGCCTGTATTCTCTGCACTTTGGGAGGCAGAGGCAAAAGGATCACTTGAGCTCAGGTGTTCAAGACCAGCCTGGGCAACATGGTGAAATTCTATCTCTACAGGAAATACAAAGATTAGCTGGGTGTAGCTGTGAGCACCTGTAGACCCAGCTACTGTGGAGGCTGAGGTGAGAGGATGGCTTGAGCCTGGGAGGTGGAAGTTTCTAAAGTAAACCAGGACTCCTTGCACAAAAATAGTGGACTCCAGGTCCTAAACAAAAATGAGCAGAGAATGTAAAACTGTACTCCAGCCTGTGCAACAGAGCCAGACTCTGCCTCAAAATAAAAATAATTGTTGTTTGGTGTCATTATGCATTCACATTTCTAACATAATTGATGTGATCCAATTCACTGCAGTTACTAGGCATACTGATGCTCAAATTGTTCATTTTTCGGCTAGCAAGAACTCCTTCAAATTGGCCCCCACATCCTTCCAGCAGTTCCTGCTTAGTCCTTGACATTATCCCTCCTTTCTGGGAAGAAAAGATGTTCCACGTTCAGCTTGTATGTTTTTTATTCAGAACCTGGAATCAGCTATTTTTAAGCAATGAATCCTGGTTTACGTTAGAGGGAAGTGGCATTTAGGTACAGAATCTGGACACTGATGCCTAACTGGCTTGCTCATTGTTTCTAGGCCTTTGTGGTGGGCAGAGCTAACCCATACTTTCCATTTTTTTAAGAAGGGATGCTTCATGAGTCAATGCTGATACTTCAAACTCAAATTTACAAATACAGAGTTTTCCCTTAAGTTTTTCAGCTTTGAATCTCTTTTCTTTTATACTGAAAACTGCTGGTAATGTCAATTACCCTTTTGCTCTATTCTTCAATATGAAAACTATTTCAAAATAACAGTAACAAAATTATTACTATTAATATGATTAGTAAAAACAGGTTAAGAACTCTTTGCAATTCTTTTGTCCTCAGGACATATGTACCAGAAATACACAATTTATCTGTTTTAAAGTAATGTAAATAAGTCCCGGATTCAGGTAAGATGGTGGAGTACGAAACCAGGAATGTCTCTCCCCACCTCCACAACAACGGCACGGGCAGACTGACCAGTATTTTGGAGCCCTGGAATCTACTGAAGGCTTGAGGTCAGAGCTTTGACAAATATTGACTGCAATTTACTGTCCATTTGCCTCTTAGCATAGCAGCAGCTAACCATCCCGTTCCCAGCCTTGTGGCAGGCCACAGTGCATGTGTTGGTGGAGCAGCTTCTACATAGGTTGCTGGAGCAGGGTGTGCAAAAAGCACCCTGCTCCTCACTGCTGATTGCTGTTTGTGATCACAGAGGTGCAGACGAAGAGGCAGGCAGACATTTTTGTCACACCTTCTCAAAGGCCGCAAGTCCCTCCCCGATTCCACTGAAATGAATTCCAGGGGATTTAAAGGGCTAGTACCCTTTTCCCACCCCCATTCATTTTTCTCTTTTCCCCCTTTCAGGAGCCAGACATTAAAGACTAGGACATTGAAAAGCAACTGTGTATACATGATAAGCTAGAAAGTGACTCAGGAAAGGCAGAGGCTCAATAAAAATTTGAGAAAACCTTATACCTCAGGTTGATTCTTAGCACAGAGATAGCTTACAACAATCAAAAAACCAAAAACAGTAACAAAACCAGCAAACTCTGGGGACAGGGGGAGAATCTGATTTACAGAGTTAGAACATTATTAGATTAAAATGTCTGGTTTTCAACAAAAACAGTAAAATTGCAAGGCATGTACAAAGAAACATGAAAGTATGGTCCATTCAAAGGAAAAAAAAAAAAGAAGAAATAATGGTCCCTGAAAAAGACTTGATGGCAGATCTATTACACAAAGACTATAACAAGAGTTTTAAAGATGCGCAAAGAACTACAGGCAGATGGGGAGAAGATTAGGAAAACAACATATGAACAAAATGGAAATAAGAGAGAAAAGAAAACCTAAAAAGACCAAAAAGATATTCTGGAGCTGAAAACTATAAAAACTGAAATGAAAAATTCACTTGAGGGATTCAAAGATGATCGGGGCAGGCGGAAGAATAAGTGAACTTGAAGACAGGACAACAGAAATGACTAAGTCTGAAGAACAAAAATAAAAGACTGAAGGACAGAGCCTGAGAGACCTGAGGGGCACCATCAAGCACACCAAGGAGAAGAGAAAGACAAAGGGGCAAAGAGAATCTTTAAAGAAATAATAACTGAAAACTCCTTAAATACAATAAAAGACATAAATATAAACATCAAAGAAGCTCAACAAACTACAAGGTGAACTCACACGGACTCACAATGAGACACGTTATAATCAAACTTTCAAAAGACAAGGAATCTTGAAAGCAGCAAGAGAGGGAGGGCTGGGCAAAGTGGCTCACACCTATAATCTCACCGTTTTTGGGAGGCCAAGGTGGGAGGATCACCTGAAGCCAAGAGGTTGACACCAGCCTAGGAAACATAGGGAGACCCCATCTCTACAAAAAAAAAAAAAAAAAAAAAACCAAACATTTTTATTTATTATTTTTTTAAAGACAGGGTTGACAGGGTTTCACCATGTTGGTCAGGCTGGTCTTGAACTCCCAACCTCAGGTGATCCACCCACCTTGGCCTCCAAAGTGCTTGGATTACAGGTGTGAGCCACCACACCCGGCCCCTTGTTTTTTTTGTTTTGTTTTGTTTTGTTTTGTTTTGTTTTTGAGACAGAGTCTCACTCTGTCACTTAGGCTGGAGTGCAGTGGTGTGATCTCAGCTCACCGCAACCACCGCCTCCTGGGTTCAAGCAATTCTCCTGCTTCAGCCTCCTAAGTAGCTAGGATTACAGGGATGCGCCACCACGCCGGGCTAACTTTTGTATTTTTAGTAAAGATGAGGTTTCACCATGTTGGCCAGGCTGGTCTTGAACTCCTGACCTGGTGATCCACTTGCCTAGGCCTCCCAGTGTTGGAATTACAGGCGTGAGCCACTGTGCCTGGCCCCAGAAAGTTTAAAAATTAGCTGGACTTGGAAGTATGAGCCTCTAGTCCTAACTACTTAGGAGGCTGAGGTGGACTGCTTCAGCCCAGGAGTTTGAGCTGACGGTGAGTTATGATTGTGAGGTTCATCCTAGTTGACACAGTGAGACCCTGTCTCTAAAAAATCTGAAGAGAAAGCAGCAAAAGGTAAGTAACTCATCACATACCTGGGATTCTCAATAAGATTTTCAGCAGATTTTTATTACAAACTTTGAAGTCCAGAACACGGTGGGCCAACATATTCAAGGTACTAAAAGAACAAAATTGCCAACCAAGAATCCTACATATGGTAACTATCACAAGACAGTAACTTGAAGCCCTGTGAAGAAATAAAGATCTCAATAAAGGTAAATGCTATGGTCTGAATGTGTCCCTAGAAATCAATGTGCTAGAAACTTAATCTCCAATTCAACCTTGTTGGGAGGTAAGGACTTTGGTCAGGTGGCTAGGGCATAAGGGCTCTGCCCTCTTAAATGGATTTATGCCATTATAAAATGACTTGAGGGAAGGAGTTTGGTTCTTTTTGTCCTTCCACCTTCTGCCATGCCAGGACATGGGTTTCATCCCTCCAGAGGATGCAGCATTCAAGGCACCGCATTGGAAGCAGAGTGTTACCCACAGAAGACAAATAAATCTGCTGACACTTTGATCTTGGACTTCCAGGCATCCAGAATTTGTTGAGATAGGCTGGCTGGCACAGTGGCTCAAGCCTATAATTCCAACACTGAGAGGTCAAGGCAGGAGGGCAGTTTCAGGCTAGAAGTTCAAGACTACCCTGGGCAACACAGCAAGGTCAGGTTTCTACAAAAAATTTAAAAATCAGCAGGCATGGTAATGTATGCCCGTAGTCAGTGCTACTTAGGAGGCTGAGGCAGGAGAACTGGTTGAGCCCAGGAGTTCAAAGCTGTAGTGAACTACAATTGTACCACCACACCCCAGCCTGGGTGACAAAGTAGGACCTTGTCTCTTTCCAAAAAAGAAATTTCTGTTCATTAGAAATTACCTTGTCTCAGATATTTTCTTTTAGCAGAACAAATGGACTAAGACAGTGAATACATGGAAAATACTAAAACCTAGCAGTATTGTCACATTTCATAACTCTAGTTTTTTTTTTGTTTTTTTTTTTTTTTTGAGACGGAGTTTCGCTCTTGTCACCCAGGCTGGAGTGCAATGGCGTGATCTCGGCTCACCGCAACCTTTGCCTCCTGGGTTCAGGCAATTCTCCTGCCTCAGCCTCCCGAGTAGCTGGGATTACAGGCACGCACCACCATGCCCAGATAATTTTTTGTATTTTTAGTAGAGACGGGGTTTCACTATGTTGACTAGGATGGTCTCGATCTCTTGACCTCGTGGATCCACCCACCTCAGCCTCCCAAAGTGCTGAGATTACAGGCGTGAGCCACCTCGCCTGGCCCATTTTCTTTTTTTTTTTTTTTTTTGGTGAGGGGAGACATATTTTGTTGCAGTGGTGCAATCCCAGTTCACTGCAATCTCTCTGCCTCCTAGTTCAAGTGATTTGCCTACCTCAGCCTCCTGAGTAGCTAGAACTACAAACGCTTGCCACCATGCCCAGCTAATTTTTTGTATTTGTAGTAGAAATGGGGCTTTGCGATGTTGCCCAGGTCTCAAATTTCTGAGCTCAGGCAATCCCCCCACCTTGGCCTCCCAAAGTGCTAGGCAGGCATGAGAACCACCACCCCCAGCCCTATTGTTTGTTTTTTTCTATTCTCCCACCCTGCGCCCCCCACTTTTGAGACAGAGTCTTACTCTGTGGCCAGGCTGGAGTGCTTCTCGGCTCACTGCAACCTCCGCCTGGGTTCAAGCGATTCTTCCGCCTCAGCCTCCCGAGTAGCTGGGACCACAGGAGCGTGCCACCACACCTAGCTAATATTTGTATTTTTAGTAGAGACGGGGTTTCACCATGGCCAGGATGGTCTCGATCTCTTGACCCCGTGATCCGCCCACCTCGGCCTCCCAAAGTGCTGGGATTACAGGTGTGAGCCACCACGCCCGGCCCTTTTTTTTTGTTTTTGAGATGGAGTTTTGCTCTTGTTACCCAGGCTGGAGTGCAATGGCACGATCTCGGCTCACCACAACCTCTGCCTTCTGCGTTCAAGCAATTCTCCTGCCTCAGCCTCCCGAGTAGCTGGGACTACAGCGCTCACCACCATGCCCAGCTAATTTTTGTATTTTTAGTAGAGACGGGGTTTCACCTTGTTGACCAGGATGGTCTCGATCTCTTGACCTCATGATGCACCCGCCTCGGCCTCCCAAAGTGCTGGGATTACAGGCTTGAGCCACGGTGCCCTGCCATATTTTTTGTTTTTAACATGATTTCAGTGACTAACACATTTAAAAAACACTGATTAGTCTAAAAGCTAGTATTAATGTAACTTTGCAACCCTACATTTTGTTTTCTGCACAATTTAAGAAACTGACACATTTAAAAGATTTATTAGTTTATGTTTTGGCATCCACGACATGTAAAGATGTAATTTTGTGACATCAACAATAGAAAGAAATAGGGATAAGTCTTGAAAAGATCAGAATTTTTGTATGTTATTGAAGTCAACCTGCTGTAAGCTGAAATTAAAGTGTTACACTTATTTATTTTTATTTTTAGTCTTTCTGTTTTTTCCTTTTTTGTGGATAATGGGGTCTCGCTATACTGTCCAGGCAGGTCTTGAACTCCTGGGCTCAAGCTATCCTCCCACCTCTACCTCCCTAAGAGCTGGGATTATAGGTGTGAGCCACAGTGCCCAGCTAAAGTGTTATAATTTTAGATATTAAATGGGCTGGGTGCAGTGGCTTATGCCTATAATCCTAGCACTTTGGGAGGCTGAGGTGGGCAGATCACAAGGTCAGGAGTTCGAGACCAGCCACTCTCAATAATGGCTAGAACAAGACAGAGACTAGGTAATAGAGGACTTAATACAAAAACACTACTAAGGCCGGGCGCGGTGGCTCAAGCCTGTAATCCCAGCACTTTGGGAGGCCGAGGCGGGTGGATCACGAGGTCATCAGATCGAGACCAACCTGGTCAACATGGTGAAACCCCGTCTCTACTAAAAATACAAAAAATTAGCTGGGCATGGTGGCGTGTGCCTGTAATCCCAGCTGCTTGGGAGGCTGAGGCAGGAGAATTGCCTGAACCCAGGAGGCGGAGGTTGCGGTGAGCCGAGATCGCGCCATTGCACTCCAGCCTGGGCAACAAGAGCAAAACTCCGTCTCAAAAAAAAAAAAAAACACTACTAAATATAACAGACACATACAGTACACTCTACCCAACAAAGCAGCATACACATTCATCCCAAGTACACATGGGACATTTTCCAGGATACACCCAGTTTAGCCAGAAATTAAGTCTCAGTAGATTTAAAAAGACAGATATCATAAAGAGTATCTTATCCTACCACAGGGGATGAAGTTAGAAATCAATAACAGAAGGAAGACTGAAAAACTCACACATTTGTAGAAATTAAACAATACATTCTTAGGCCAGGTGTGGTGGCTCCTGCCTATAATTCCAGCACTGAGGGAGACCAGGATAGGAGGATTATTTGAGCCCACGAGTTTGGGACTAACCTGGACAACATAGCAAGACTCTGTCTCTTTAAAAGAAAAAAAAACATTAGCCAGGCATAGTGGCATGCACCTGTGGTCCCAGCTACTCAGAAGGGTGAGGCAGGAGACAGACTGCAATGAACCTGTTTGTATCACTGCACTCCAGCCTGGGTGACAGAGCAAGACCCTGTCTCAAAACAAACAAGCAACACATTCTTAACCAATGATGAAAGAGGAAATAAGGAAAATTAGAAAATACTTATAGGTGAAAAAACAAAACATAACACATCAAAATGTATGCGATGCCAAAGCAGTACTAAGAGCAATTTATAGCTGTGAACACCTACACTAAAAATAACAGACTTCATGGCCAGGCATGCTGGCTCACTCGTGCAATCCCATCACTTTGGGAGGCTGAGGCAGCAGATCATTTGAGGTCAGGAGTTCGAGACCAGCCTGGCCAACATGGCTAAACCTCATCTCTACTAAAAATACAAAAATTAGCTGGGCATGGTACATACCTGTTAGTACCAGGTACTTGGGAGGCTGAGGTGGAAGGATCCCTTGAACCGGGGAGACAGAGGTTGCACTAAGCTGAGATCGCACCACTGCACTCCAGCCTGGGCAACACAGTGATACTCCATCTCAAAAACAAAAACAAGGCAAGACATGGTGGCTCACACCTTTAATCCCAGTATTTTGGGAGCCCAAGGTGGGCAGATCACTTGAGGTAAGGAGTTCGAGATCAGGCTGGCTAATACAATAAAACCTTACCTCTACCAAAAAATACAAAAATTAGCTGGGGGTGGTGGCACGCCCCTGTAGTCCCAGCTACTCGGGAGGCTGAGGCATAGGAATCACTTGAACACTGGAGGTGGAAGATGCACTGAGCTGAGACAGTGCCACTGCACTACAGCCTGGGCGACAGAGTGAGATCCTGTCGCAACAAGGAAAGAGAGGGAGGGAGGGAAGGAGGGAGGGAGAGAAAGAGGAAGACAGAAAGAGAAAGAGAGAGAGAGAGAAAAAAGAGGAAGACAGAAAAAGACAAAAACCAAACCAAACAAAGACAGATTTCAAACCAGCCACCTAACTTTACACCTTAAGGAATCAGAAAAAGAAAAGCAAGTTAAACCTAAGTGCTAGAAAGAGGAGATAATGATAAGAGCAGAGCTTAATAAGGACAGAAACACAATAGAAAAAACAAGTAAAACTAAATTCAATTATTTGAAAAGGTCAACAAAATTTACAAACCTTTAGGTAGACTAAGAATAAAAAAAGACTGAAACGAAAAATCAGAAACGAAAGTGAGCTCATTACTACCAATTCTATAGAAATAAAAAGCATTCTAAGAGTTCTATGAACAACTGTACACCAACAAACTGAAAACCTAGATGACATGGATAAATTCCCAGAAACACAACCCTATCAAGACTGAATCATAAAGAAATAGTAAATCAAAACAGACCTGTAGCCAGTAAGGAGACTAAATTACTAATAAAAAAAATCTCAATAAAGACAAGCCTGGCTGGGCAAAGTGGCTCATGCTGTAATCTTACCCAGCACTTCGGGAGGCCAAGGTGGGTGGATCACGAGGTCAGGAGTTCAAGACCAGCCGTCCAACAACCTGCTGAAACTCCATCTCTACTAAAAAGACAAAAAGTTAGCTGGGCGTGGTGGTGCATGCCTGTAATCCCAGCTACCTGCGAGGCTGAGGCAGGAGAATTGCTTGAACCAGTACCCAGGAAGTGGAGGTTGCAGTGAGCCAAGGTGGCGCCACTGCACTCCAGCCTGGGCTACAGAGCAAGACTCCATCTCAAAAAAAAAAAAAAAGCCCTAGACCTGATGGTTTCACTGGGTAATTCTATCAAACATTTCAAGAACGCCAATCCTTCCCAAACTTCTAAAAAATGTAAAAGGAGGGAACAGCTCCCTAACTCATTTTTTTTTTGTTACAGTCTCACTCTGTTGCCCAGCTGCAGTGCAGTGGAACAGGGAACAGTCTTAACTCACTGCAACCGCCACCTCCCAGGCTCAAGCGATTTTCCTGCCTCAGACTCCTGAGTAGCTGGGATTACAGGCACCTGCCACCATGCCTGGCTAATTTTTGTATTTTTATTAGAGACAGGGATTCACCACATTGGCCATGCTGGTCTCGAACTGCTAACCTCAGGTGATCCACCCGCCTCAGCCTTTCAAAGTGCTGCGGTTACAGGCATGAGCCACCACGCCTGGCCTTTTAAAATTTCCCCCAACTCATTTTATGAGGCCAGCATTACCCTAATACCAAAGCCAGAAATGATACTACAACAAAAAACTACAGACCAATGTCCCTTATAAATACTAATGCAAAAATTCTCCACACAGGCTGGGCATGCTCGCTCATGCCTATAATCCCAGCATTTTGGGAAGCTGAGGAGGGCGGATCACCTGAGGTCAAGAGTTCAAAACCAGCCTGACCTACATGGAGAAATCCCCTCTCTACTAAAAATATAAAATTAGCCAGGTGTGGTAGCACAGGCCTGTAATCCCAGCTACTCGAGAGGCTGAGGCAGGAGAATCAATTGAACCTGGGAGGTTGAGGTTGTGGTGAGCTGAAATCACACCACTGCACTCCAGCATGGGCGGTAAGAATGAAACACCATGAACAAAACAACCCCAAAATTAAAAGCAGAGCCTCAGAGACTGATATATCCGTGTTCATAGCAGCATTAATCATAAAATGATAGCTAAAATGAAGAAGTATCCCAGTGTCCACTGACGGATAAATGGATAAGCAAAGGAATATTATTCCACCTTAAAAAGAAAGGAAATTTTGACACACGCTACCACAAATACCACGAAATGAACCCTGAGATATTAAGCTGAGTGAAATAAGCTAGTCACAAAAACACAAATACTTGTCATTTGCAGGTTCTCAGAAATGATTTTTAATGAAAACAAAAATACTGTATGATTCTACTCACATGAGGTGGTTACAGTAGTCAAAATCATAAGAGAGAGGGTAGAATGGTGGTTGCTGGGGGACGGGAGGTGGGGGTAGGAGAAGTTATTTTTTAATGGGTACAGAGTTTCCCTTTTGTAAGATGAAAAAAATCTGGACATGGATGGTGGTGATGGTTGCAAAACAACATGTAATATTAAACAATATTTAATACCACTGAAATGTACACTTAAAAATAGCTAAGATGGCAGATTTTATATGTATTTTTTGTATTTAAAAAAATAGACATTTGTTCATTTGACTTTCGAAATTTAGGAACTGATTTTCCATTTTGATTTAACTTTTAGTAATAGCTAAAACATTTATATGGCTCCATAGTCAAAAGTATTAAAACAGGTATAAACAGAAAATTATAACTATTCTATTGTATTCTGTCATCCCCCTACAGGTAGCTTCTTTGATTTGGTCTATAATTCTTTTCTATTTAAATAGAAGCTAACACATACTCATATACTCCCCTCTTCTTAAAAGGTAGCGCAATCTACACATTAAAGAAAAATGCATTTTAAAAAGATATACGTACTTCAATATACAGGCTTTTTGGCGGTTTCATATCCTGTGTAATGTCCAAACCTTCATCTCCTCCCAGTGACCTCATATAAGTAGCAAGAGATTTCTTATAATTATTGAACCACTCCATCTGCAAACAGAGATGATCATTTGACAAAATTCTAAGAAAACTTACACCAACTATATACTCATCTATTTGTAAACAACATACTTCCCAACAGAAATCACTATTGTGACCATTCATTCATTTACACTAAAATATTATTGATCACCTCCAATAATACAGGTATTGGTATGGGTACTTAGAATGAATCATTCAGTAACGTGAACAAAATTCTCTGCTCTCAGAGAGCTTACATTTCAGCATACTTAACTATATATATCAGTACTATATATATCATACTTAACTATATATATCAGTAACTATAAAGGGCACAGTGCTTCTTTTAGGGTAATGAAAATGTTCTCGAATAAGATGGTGGTATTGGATGCACAATTCTGATACACTAACAACCACTGCATTGTACACTTTAAGATGGTAAACTTCACAGTGTATGAATCATATCTCAGCAAATCTGCTATTTGAAAAAAAACTGTTGAAAGAAATGAAAGACCTGAATATATACCACATTCATAGATTGGATGATTCAGTATTGTAATAATGTCAACAATCTATAGATTCAATTCAATCTCAATCAAAATCTTAACTTTTTAAAAAATGGAACTTGACAAACTGAGTCTAAAATGTATACGGAAGTGGCCAGTCGCAGTGGCTCACACCTGTAATCCCAGCACGTTGGGAGGCCAAGGCGGGCGGATTACCTGAGGTGGGGAGTTCAAGACCAGCCTGACCAACATGGAGAAACTTCATCTCTACTAAAAATATAAAAAATTAGCTAGGCGTGGTGATGCATGCCCGTAATCCCAGCTACTCAGGAGGCTGAGGAAGGAGAATCGCTTGAACCCAGGAGGTGGAGGTTGTGGTGAGCCGAGATCTTCCCATCGCACTCCAGCCTGGGCAATAAGAGCAAAGCTTCTTTGTAGGACAGGACAGGGACAGGGACAGGGATAGGGACAGGGACAGGACAGGACAGGACAGGACAGGAAAAGAAAAACACAGGATTTCACTATGTTGGCCAGGCTGGTCTTGAACTCCTGACCTGGTCATCTGCCTGCCTCGGCCTCTCAAAGTGCTGGGATTACAAGCGTAAGCCACCACGCCTGGCTTTTTTCTTTTTTGTAGACACAGGGTTTCACCCTGCTGCTCAGGCTGGTCTTGAACTTGTGAGGTCAGGCAATCCATCTGCCTCAGGCTCCCAAAGTGAGGGGATTCCAGGCATGAGCCACTGTACCCAGCTCAGTAAGATTTTTTTTAAAAAAGGAAGGGATTAGTCTGCACAAAAGTCAAGAGAGTAGTGATCACTAGAAGGAGGGACACAAGGCTTCCGGAGCAATATTCTTTCTTGAACAGTGTGATGGATACATGGGAATTCCTCAGTGACACATCACTGGGCTATACATCTTCGTTTTCTGCACCTTTTTGGATATGTTTGCATGTGTCTGTTTTTATGTTAGATTTTACAACACAAATGGTTAAGTGATTTTAAAAGATTTAAAAGGTATATGCCGAGGTGCTAAAAACTGCATTGTCTTTTACAATACAAAGGATAAAAGATGACATCTTTACTGGTAAGTATGAAGAAAAGTTTTCTGACAGAGATGTTGCTAAATGAGTCAAAACATGCGTTTTTCCGCTGTGGTCTTTTCTATGGTGTCTCCACTGAGAACAGCAGAGTGTAACTGACCCCAAAGAGAAGATGAAGTAGAAAAAATCAGAAGCTGTTTTGACAGTGAGGGTATTACCCTCATTCAATCTCATTCACAGACAAAAGGGCAATGTAGAACAAGCACATTTCTTCCACAAAAGAACATACTGATATGGTCACAAATTTCTATTTTATTTTTCCTTATGGAAAAATATTAATAGAAAAAAAATACCTATTCTCACTATCTCTCATATGTTAGCGGGCCTGAAGATTTTAAATAGAAAGTTGGGAAGTCAAATAACAAAAGATGTTACTATCTTTTTTGAGATAGTTTCCCTCTTGTTGCCCAGGCTGGAGTGCAGTGGTGCGATCTGGGCTCAGCACAACCTCCTCCTCCCAAGTTCAAGCAATTCTCCTGCCTCAGCCTCCTGAGTAGCTGGGATTACAGGCATGTGCCACCATGCCCAGCTAATTTTGTATTTTTAGAAGAGATGGGGTTTCTCCATGTTGGTCCGGCTGGTCTTGAACTCCCAACCTTAGGTGATCTGCCCACCTCAACTTTCCAAAGTACTGAGATTACAAGTGTGAGCCACTATGCCTGGCCAAGATGTTACTATTTTAAAAACGAGAAAGATGTTACTATTTTGCAATCATGATGCTAAGATGATTTTTACTTAGTATCCATGTACTTTCACATTTTCCAATGGTGTTTTCACTAGACATTAACCACGTGTTTCAGTGTTTCATGTTAGTAACCTCATTTTAGCTCTGCTTTTACTTGTATTATTACTGTAAGTCAACAATACTGACATCATCATCCCCACTAATACTTATAAAGTGCTTACTATATACCAGGAATTTGCCAAAATTTTAATATGCATTATTTTATTTACTCTTTGTCATTGCCCCATGATGTAACTACTATTAACGTTTTTCTTTTGTGAAGGACTGAAGCTTTGAGAGACTGGATAACTTACCAAAGGGCTCAGAGTTAACAGAGCAGGGATCTGAACTCAGGGGGCAGACTCAGGCCCATGGCATCACCCATTGAAGCACTATCCTTGGACAACACAGACATCCATGATGACACTTAGACCTCATGGGCTCCTGTAAGTTGTCAGGGATACCTGGAAATATTCTTTGTTACTGGTCCAAAATGGTTGATGCAGTTGGCACCATGCAATTGCCTCAAGCAGGGGATGTCTGTGTTCTACTACAGAGTATATCTGTATTAATCTCTTGTCATCCTTAAGTTTTTCCAAAACACCACTACTGAAAGAAAGAGACCATGTATATTCCATTTTTTTCTTTTCTTTTTTTTTTTGAGACAGGGTCTCACTCCCTCACTCAGACTAAAGTGCAGTGGCGTGATCTCGGCTCACCACATCCTCCACCGCCCAGGTCAAGTGATTCGCCTCAGCCTTCCTGAGTAGCTGGGATTACAGGCACAAGCCACCACATCCAGCTAGCTTTTGTATTTTTAGTAGAGACAGGGTTTCACAATGTTGGCCAGGCTGGTATATTCCTTTTTATAGATGAGGACACTGGGGAAGAAGGAAGTCATTTGCCAGTTTTGCAGTAATTTACAAACTCTTCCAAGAAACTATCTCAGGTTTCACTATTCTCAAACAACTTAATCTCTAGACCCATTAATATTCTTTATTTGCTGTTAACATGGTTATATTTTATTAAAATAGTAACTGACTTTGGGAACTCAGTAATCACAGAAAAGTGCCATCCTTAGAGAAACAATGTCCAATATGAAATCTAATTGATGTGCTTGAATAAACATAGCTTGTAATCATTTACAAAATTAAAAGAAACATTAATCGCCGGGCATGGTGGCTCACACCTATAATCCCAGTGCTGGCAGGCCAGGGCGGGCAGATCACGAAGTCCAGGAGTTCGAGACCAGCCTGGACAACATAGTGAAACCCTGTCTCTACTAAAATATAAAAATTAGCTGGGCATGGTGGCACACGCCTGTAATCCCAGCTACTCAGCAGGCTGAAGCAGGAGAACTGCCTGAACTCGGGAGGTGGAGGTTGCAGTGAGCTGAGATCGTGCCATTGCACTCCAGCCTGGGCGACAGAGCGAGACTCCATCTCAAAAATAATAATAATGTAAAATATTGTATGCAAAAATAAATAGAGAAACAATATAGTGTTCTGTTCATCTCACCATAATACATGGGAAGTACCCCAAAGTTCAACTGATGTAAGTAGATTTGAATACAAAGAGCACAAAAACAAAGTGAAGCACTAACATGTTACCAATTTTGTAGTAACTGGTAAATCTGAGGTACAGATTACTCATTTATTATGCAGAAAATGGACAGAATGAAAACAAAGCTGTGACAACAAATAGATCACTTTCAAAAATATGCAGAATCTAACAGCAAACACATTGAATATTTGCTTTCTTTTTTTAAATTTTACTTTAAGTTCTGGGATACATGTGCTGAACATGCAGGTTTGTTACATAGGTATACATGAGCAATGGTGGTCTGCTGTACTGAGTATTTGCTTTCTTAAGCTCTGTGCTATGCAACTCTAACGTAATAACTGTTAACATTTATTGGGTGCCATCCTATGCTGTGCTCCACATGGATCACCTGAAGTAACCCTGTGATAGGGCTTCTAATAACACTGTTGTAGAATAAAGAATTTGGTGCACCTCTCCCTCATTCCTGGGAGGTAGCCTCTAAATTCTTGGACTCTCTCAAGTAATAGAAATGTGGGTGAAGGGGAGGAAGGCAGCAAAACACACTGCCACGTGTGTACCTATGCAACTATCTTGCAAGTTCTGCACATGTACCTCAAAACCTAAAATGCAATTAAAAATAAATAAAAATAAGTAAAAAAAAAGAAATGTCTTGTTATTCATGATGTGCCCCGAGAGTATGTGCGACTGAGGTGACTTGTGGTGAAGCCCTACATAGTCTGTGCTAACAAGATGACTCAGAGTTGGGGCTGGCCATTCCAGAAAGACAAACCACGTGATTCAACTATTGGCCCTTTGGTATTCCTGATGTTAGTCTGACCTCCAGGAAAGGAAAGAGGGATGGAGACTGACCTCAATCACAGGGCCAAAGATTTAATCAATCATGTCTGTGAAATGAAGCCCCAGTAAACACTCTGGAGAGCTTCCTTGGTTAACGATACTCTGTGTGTCATTATTACGTAATTGTAATCGTAATCCCGGCATATTACAAATATGCCCGGATTATGCTGCACCCTGATCATACAGGGTGAGGGTACTAGGAGCTTCAATCTGGGACCCTCTCAGACCTCATTCTGTGAGTGTCTTCCTTCGGCTGGTTTTGATTTGTATCTTTTTTGGTATAATAAAACTGCAATTTTAAGTTCAGTGATTTTCTGAATTCTATGAGCCAGTCTAGTGAATTACTGAACTTAAGGTTAACAGTGGGATCCCCAAACCTATGGGTGGTGACTCAAGTGAGAGCAGCCTCACAGAAGATTGTGTGCTTAACCCATAATGTCTGGTCGAACTGCAGATAGTGTCAGAAGTCACTACAACCTGTAATGGATAGGTACTATGATCTTCATCTTACAATGAGGAAATTTAGGCACAGAAACAGGTCAAGTGACTTGCCCAAGATTAGACAGCAGAGAACCAGGATGTGAACCTAAGTCCACCTGACTCCAATCCTGTGTCCTTAAATAATGGGCTAGCTCTTTGCCTCAGTGACTAGGCAAATAGGAATCTGCAGCATTTATTAGGAAAACTGTATATACATATATAAACATTTTACAGAATATCCCCAAATAATAATGCCAGTTTTTCAATGCCACTGATGGGTCACTAATGTAACATCATGGGACTCTTATTTTTTTAATAATAATTTTCCACACATCATTTAGAATTACTCCTCACCACATAGTTCCCCTAACATTATACACTAAATACCAGCCAAAAACTGGGGAAAAACATACATTAAAAACAAAAAGAGGAATACCAATAAACACTATTATACAACAATGCCAGAACGTTAGCATTACTGCAATTTATAAACTTGAACAATGTTAACTCACTTCTTCAGCAGACATGTGAAATCGTAATGCATTCGGCAAGATGCTACCATATTCCCATCTGAGTGCTCTGATCCGAAGCAAGCGGTCATACCTAGGACATCAAGAAGGCATTGGGTGGGATAAGAATAAAAGGGGGATCGTGTGTGGACTTATTTGAACCTTGATGCAAACATACCAGCTCTAAAAAGACATCTTAGGGAAACTAGAGGAACGTACGCACAGTCTGAAAAGTCAGCCTGAATGTACTGTCCACTCCTCCATGTGTGACAGCAGCACAGTAGTCCAGGGAAAAAGGTCTCAAAGGTCCTTATATCCTCTTTTTTTTTTCTGAGACAGTTTTGCTCTTCCCACCCAGGCTGGAGTGCAGTGGAGTGATCTCAGTTTACTACAACCTCCGCCTACCGGTTTCAAGCGATTCTCCTGTCTTAACCTCCCAAGTAGCTATGACTAGGTACCCACCACGATGCCCAGCTAATTTTTGCATTTTTAGTAGAGACAGGGCTTCACCATGTTGGCCAGGCTGGTCTCAAACTCCTGATCTCAGGTGATCCATCTACCTCAGCCTCCCAAAGTGCTGGGATTACAGGCATAAGCACTGTGCCTGGCCAAAGGTCCTTATTCCTTCTTCTTTTTTTCTTTTTTGAGATGGAGTTTTGCTCTTGTCACCCAGGCCAGAGTGCAATGGCACAATCTCAGCTCACTGCAACCTACACTTCCCAGGTTCAAGTGATTCTCCTGCCGCAGCCTCCCAAGTAGCCAGGATTACAGGTGCCTGCTACCATGCCCACCTAATTTTTGTATTTTTTTTTTTTTTAGTAGAGATGGGATTTTACCATATTGGCCAGGCTGGTCTGGAATTCCTGACCTCGTGATCTACCTGCCTCAGCCTTTCAAAGTGCTGAGATTACAGGTGTGAGCCACCACTCGCAACCAAAGGTCCTTATTTCTAAGACAAAGAAGAAAAATAGTAAGAATACAACCATATTCAGTAGTGACACACCGTGATGCACTTAAATAGTATGGCACTGGCCAGGCGTGGTGGCTCACACCTGTGATCCCAGGACTTTGGGAGTCCAAGGCGGGTGGATCACAAGGTCAGAAGTTTGAGAACAGCCTGGTCGAGATGATGAAACCCTGTCTCCACTAAACTCACAAAAATTAGCCGGGCACAGTGGCAGCGGCCTGTAATCCCAGCTACTCAGGAGGCTGAGGCAGGAGAATTGTTTAAACTCCAGTGGGAGAGGTTGCAGTGGGACAAGATTGTGCCACTACACTCCAACCTGGGCAACAGAGTGAGACTCTGTCTAAAAAAAAAAAAATAGCGTGGCACCAACAAGTAAAACACGATGAAGAAAATATGGCAAAATGGCAAAATAATAAAAATTGTTAAAACCATATGATGGCTCCACTGGGGTTCATTATAGTATTATTCTCCCTACTTTTAAGTGTCAGCCGGGCGCGGTGGCTCACGCCTGTAATCCCAGCACTTTGGGAGGCCGAGGCGGGTGGATCACAAAGTCAAGAGATCGAGACCATCCTGGCCAACATGGTGAAACCCCGTCTCTACTAAAAATACAAATATTAGCTGGGCCTGGTGGCATGCACCTGTAGTCCCAGCTACTTGGGAGGCTGAGGCAGGATAATTGTTTGAACCTGAGAGGCAGAGGCTGCAGTGAGCTGAGATCGCGCCACTGCACTCCAGCCTGGTGCCTGGCAACAGAGCAAAACTCTGTCTCCAAAAAAATAAAAAATAAAAAACAGGAAAAATGTAGAATGCTTATAAAAGAGAGAAATCTAAGATTTAATGTAACCCATTTGAGACAGTCAACTGGGAAACCACACAGAAAACCCTGTCACCCCAAGCAAAACCTGAGAAGCTTACAGGTATGCTATAGTACAGCGTCGATTTCTTAACAGAGAACAGTGTCGAAATTTGATAGTTGGTATCAAATCACTTCGTCCACCTGACTTCGCTTCATTCCTGATAGGAGCATTTAAAAAGAAAAAAGAATGTACTTTTCAGGATAAGTCAAATTTTCAAAGCCAACTAACAACTGACTTACATGCTTGTTTGTAATCCATTTGTGATTAGCAGTTAACCTAGGCAAATAATAACTATTTGTACATCAGAGCTTTTATTATTAAAAAGCCAAAAGCTAAACAACTTGCCCAAGATCATACTATCAAATATGTTTTGTTTAGGCATTTAGTACTTTGCACTTTTGCACTGATTAAAAGACACTGTGTTCATTCACTTTTTGGGAATCCATTATCATGCTGAGATAAGAGACAAACCTAACATGATGGACATGAGATTATGGTCTTACGTCATGCTGTTATTCTCCATAGTTACCTCCTTTCCAGTAGAGCTTCCAAATCCTCATTATAATAAAGTGAGGTAAAGTGAGTCAAAATGGTCTTTCAGTCAATTAACAAACATCTGTTGCTCTCCAAATATGTGTATGTACTATACTTCAGTATTTTTGACACTGCAAATTTTGGTTTTACCCTATAAAAAGTACATGTAACTTTTGAATGAATAAAAATATCCTTTGGAGTTTTTAAGCAACCAGATGAATACAAAAAGAATTCATTCATGTAGCGCCTGCCTCTATGCCAGGCACTGTGCTAGGCCCTGATAGCACAGGCAAAATACATGCCCCATCCTGTCATGTCTTCTAGGGCTGTTCTATACACTTCTGCCACCCTGTGAAAGTCAGATTTGTTCTGTACGTTGTTTATGTCATGCTCTGGATTATAAGAAAATTTAAAGAAAAAATACTCAACCTAATAGCAGAGTACTTCATCAAGCATGTAAGGACTTCCTAAAAAATTTCACCTTTCATGGCCAGGTGCTGCAGCTCACATCTGTAATACCAGCACTTTGGAAGGCCGAGGCAGGAGGATCACAAGGTCAGGAGTTCGAGACCAGCCTAACCAACATGATGAAACCCTGTCTCTACTAAAAAAAAAAAAAAAAAAAAAAAAAAAAATCACATTTATACATGAGTAATTTTAAAATAATAGGTTTCTTTTCACAAATATTTTTTTCTTTTTTGAGATGAAGTTTTGCTTTGTTCCCCAGGCTGGAGTACAGTGGTATGATCTTGGCTCACTGCAACCTCCGCATCCTAGGTTCAAGTGACAATCCTGTCTCAGCCTCCTCAGTAGCTTGAATTACAGGCGCCCGCCACCACGCCCAGCTAATTTTTATATTTTTAGTAGAGACAGGGTTTCACCACGTTGGCCAGGCTGGTCTTGAACTCCTGACCTCAGGTGATCCACCCACCTCAGCCTCCAAAAGTGCTGGGATTACAGGCATGAGCCACCATCACCAGGCTCACAAATAATTTTAACTAGAAACATAACAATCATTGCCTCCCAAGAAAGAAACTAGGAAGGTGGAGGACAAAATTCTGGATCATGAATTTGTGAATGGCATAAACACAGGGAATACAAGAAAATCATTCCCTTACTGAACCAAGGCCTATAGGCTCACCTCGAACACATCTATAACCTGCTCACTTTCTACAAAGTCTGGGTCACCCCACTAGTAAGCTGGTGACCAGCTTCCCCCTCCTCTCAGCCCCTCCACACAGCAACCAGGATGATCTTTTAAGACACAAACATGCCACCACCTGCTCACACTTACAACTCATCTGATATCACCCTTGGCCACTCCCCAAATTCCAGCCACATAAGTCTTCTTTTTAAGTGTCAGTTCCCCAGGCCTGGAACGGTGGCTCACGCCTGTAATCCCTGCACTTTGGGAGGCTGAGGCAGGCAGATCACAAGGTCAGGAGCTCAAGACCAGCCTGGCCAATATGGTGAAATCCCGTTTCTAGTAAAAATACAAAAATTAGCTGGGTGTGGTAGCAGGTGCACTTGAACCTGGGAGGCAGAGGTTGCAGTGAGCAGAGATTGCACTACTACACTGCAGCCTGGGCAACAGAGCAAGACTTTACCTCAAAAAAAGAAAAAAAAGAGTCAGTTTCCCAAGTACCCCATTCTCTTCCATGACTCAGGGCCTTCTGCATATGCTGTTCCCTCCACCTACAATGCTCTCTGCCCACAATTACTGCCTCACTAAGACCTGCCTCTCCCACAGCCCTCAGCTGAAATGTCTCCTCCTTTGAGAGAAGTTCCTTGATTCATCAATTTAAATTAGACCTTTTATTTATTTTTCTTTCTCCTTGCACTCTTCTGATTTCCTTCACAGCATGAATCCCAATTTGGCGTATTTGTATTTCATATCTCTTCTGCACTAGACGGTAAGGGCCAGGGACAGGCATCTTGACTGTTGTTCACCGCTGAAATACCAGAGCCATTGATTGATACTTATTTGTTTAGTCCACATTTGTTGAGTAAATCGATGAATGACTTAGGGACTTGAGCTCCGGACTTTACACTTGCCTTACATTTACTGCAAATCTGTTGAGGTTCCAGTTCCTAAGTCTACCTGTAAAGATTTTTCTCTATCGCGCCATAAATACAGGAGTTGGAAAATGCTCCTATCATTTTATGTTCCCCACAGCTCTTACCAGCATAGCACTGATTTCTAAAATCAAGTAACTGATAAAAACACTGTAGCTAACAAGGCCAAAGAAGAAACCTCATGTCACAGACAGACTTCTAAGTTGAGACCTTCATACTTTAACTGTAACCCAGTACTTGACTACCTTTGGTGTCAGGGGAACAAATGAAGTTTGCCATACAACCCAGCCCAAATTCTCCACTGTGCCAGCTACCATGCTAAGTTCTGAAGTCGATAAATCTAGTCACCTCTCTGGACCTACTACACTGAAGCCTTTTGTAGCCCTGGTTCTTTTTTTTTAAGACAGAGTTTCGCTCTTATTGCCCAGGCTGGAATGCAATGGTGTGACCTCGGCTCACCACAAGCTCCCCCTCCCAGGTTCCAGCAATTCTCCTGCCTCAGCCTCCCAAGTAGCTGGGATTACAGGCATGCACCACCATGTCCAGCTGATTTTGTATTTTTAGTAGAGATGAGGTTTCTCCATGTTGGTCAGCCTGGTCTCAAATTCCCAACATCAGGTGATCCACCCACCTCAGTCTCCCAAAGTGCTGAGATTACAGTTATAAGCCACTGCGCCCAGCCACAATAGCCCTACTTCTCAGTGAACTCCACTCAAATTATCAGAAATCACTGCTGCTCCTATTTACATACATTTATAAACTGCCTATTCTCCCTTTAATAAACTCACTAAGGCATCTATTGATAAAAATATAAACAATGGGAACCATGCATTTCACTTTTTAGGTTTTTGATTTTTAGAGATGGAGATCGCATTCTGTCACCTAGGCTAGGGCGTGGTAGCACGATCACAGTTCATGGCAGGCTTGAACCCCTGCACTCAAGCAAGCCTCCCACCTTAGCCTGCTGAATAGCTAGGAATGCAGATGTGTGCCACCCCACACAGATTTTTTTTTTAATAGAGACAGGTCCTGCTATATGTCTAGGCTGGTCTCAAACTCCTGGCTTCAAGTGATCCTTTTGCCTTGGCCTCCCAAAGCACTGGGATTTATAGCCATGAGCCACCATGTCTGGCCTATTTTTACTTTTTATTTTAGGGTATGTTATTTACTTCAGGTCTACTATAATTCCTTTCAACTCCTTTTGCCCACACAACAAATCCCTAAAGACTTTTGCTAATTGTACAGCTAGAGCAGATAATTTTTAAAAATCACATCCAAAAACTACTGCAAGGTTATCTGATTTCAACATCTTAAACATTACATTGTTTTAGAATGTCAATCTTATGAAACTTACACATCAGACTGGTTTTGTTCATACAAAGCTTTCATCTCCTCCAGCACTTGTCGGAGTCCATCCTCCTGGAACATATAAACTGATATTGAAACCCACTGATTTCCCCACCAATTCTGTGGCAATATTCTATCAATACTGAACTGTATCTTTTATTCATAAACCTTAGCAAAAAGCAATAGTCCTTTTGCACCCCACTGGCATGGTTATAACAAGCGTTTGGTGAGATGCTGAGAAACTGGAGCCCTTGTACATCGCTGGTGGGAATATAAAAGGGTATAGCCTTATGCCGGGCGCAGTGGCTCACACCTGTATTCCCAGCACTTTGGGAGGTCGAGGCGGGTGGTTCATGAGGTCAAGAGATCGAGACCATCCTGGTAACATGGTGAAACCCCGTCTCTACTAAAAATACAAAAAATTAGCTGGGCATGGTGGCGCGTGCCTATAATCCCAGCTACTCAGGAGGTTGAGGCAGGAGAATTGCCTGAACCCGGGAGGTGGAGGTTGCAGTGAGCCGAGATCGAGCCATTGCACTCCAGCCTGGGTAATAAGAGTCAAACTCCATCTGAAAAAAAATAAATAAATAAAAGGGTATAGCCTTGTGAGAAAAAACTTGGCAGTTCCTCGAAAGCTACACACAGAATTACCATATGACCCACCATTTCCACTTTTAGGTATACACACACACACACAAACACACACACACACACACACTCTCTCTCTCTCTCTCTCAAGAAACAGAAAACGCATTATATAAAAACATGTACACGTTTTTCGCAGCATTATTCATAACAGTCAAAATGTAGAAACAACCCAAATGTCCATCAACTGATAGATGAATACACTAAATTATACCAATGGGATATAACTCAACCATAAAAAGGGATGAAGCGGCCGGGCGCTCACGCCTATAATCCCAGCACTTTGGGAGGCCGAGGAGGGTGTATCACGAGGTCAAGAGATCGAGGCCGGGCGCGGTGGCTCAAGCCTGTAATCCCAGCACTTTGGGAGGCCGAGGCGGGTGGATCACGAGGTCATGAGATCGAGACCATCCTGGTCAAAATGGTGAAACCCCGTCTCTACTAAAGATACAAAAATTAGCTGGGCATGGTGGCACACGCCTGTAGTCCCAGCTACTTGGGAGGCTGAGGCAGGAGAATTGCCTGAACCCAAGAGGCGGAGGTTGCAGTGAGCCGAGATAGCACCATTGCACTCCAGCCTGGGTAACAAGAGCGAAACGCTAAGTGAAAGATAGCAGTCACAAAAGGACAACTACGGTATGACTCCAGTTACCTAAAATATCTAGTATAATAAAAAGGATGAACTACTGACAACACACAACAATGAACATAATCTGAAACGCGTTAAACTGAGCAAGAGAGCCCGACACGAGCACATGTGAAATGATTCCATCTGGCCCTTTACAGGAAAAGTCTGCTAAAAAGAGTGATATCATCTGTAGTTGTAGTCAGAGAAAGCAAATACATGGTTGCCTAAGGCTACAGGTGGAGGGTAGCTACAAAAGGGGGCACAGTTACAGAAATCTTTTTAAATTGTTTTATTTTTGTGGGTACACAGTAGGTATATATATTTATGGGATACATAAGATATTTTGAGAATTACAGAAACCTTGATCAGGGTGCTGGTTATAAAGACATACATATTTGTCAAAATTCAAAATTCTATTAAAGTAATTATACATCAATAAAATTTATGAACAAAAATATATCAATAGTCCGGCCAGGTGTGGTACCTCAGACCTATAATCTCAGCACTTTGGAAGGCCAAGGCCAGCAGATCACCTGAGGTCGGGAGTTTGAGGCCAGTCTGACCAACATGGAGAAAGCCCGTCTCTACTGAAAACACAAAATTAGTCGGGCATGGTAGCACATGCCTGTAATCCCAGCTGCTCGGGGAGGCTGAGGCAGGAGAATCACTTGAACCCAGGAGGTGAAGGTTGCAGTGAGCTGAGATCTTGCCATTGCACTTCAGACTGGGCAACAAAAGCAAAACTTCATCTCAAAAAAAAAAAAAAAAACCGGCCGGGCACGGTGGCTCAAGCCTG